>SSSI01010070.1:0-41899 GCA_004796505.1 Oryzaephilus surinamensis
CATCTACATTATGTTGAGTTGGCAACGGTTGCTAAGGTCTGCTACCTACGGGCGTGGTGGTGGTTGTTATTTCCCAGAAAAAGCTAACCATTCACTGCATCTACATTATTTATGACGTTAGAATGAAATAGCAATAAAACCACGTGTCTACGATCATTTCATATTGTTCGAAGTCCAGACATGTGCTTCTGGCTGTGACTTGTACTCGCACTCGAGTTTCATTCCGTCGTCAGTGTGAGAACGTCAACAGGCCATTGCAGCAGGGGTGTATTTTTTTTTTTATTTTGGGGGTCAATTTATATCCATTATTATATTTAGTGCTTTATTTAAGTGCCTTAATGTTCAATGGATTTATAATGATTATTAGTGTTTTGTAATGTGCTTAGAGATGACAATTTCTTTTCGATCTTAGTGCGTTGTGTGGAACGAGCAAATAAATAGGTAATATCTTTTTTCTCTTTTTTCAAACTAAAATGAAATGTTGCATAAATGTGCGAAATTTCCAAAATACACAGGATATTTAAAAACGTTAAAATTCCAAATTCAAAATCGTGTTTCATTCTCTCTGTGTGTTAATGTCTTTTATAGTTTTGCTTTTTGTTTGAAACCATTAGTCATTTTATGGTTGGGGTAGTATATAGTATCACGGATGGTATTCATTTGGGCAAAAAATCCGGGGACGTTATTGTTGGGAAAAAAATACATATTATACCTGTGACCAGGTAAAATTCCAATCGTCCAATAATTTATTGTTGGCCAAAGAAATTTATACTAAGAAATTTGTCAATGATTGTTATCATGGGCCAGTACAGTAGTTGTCGCCGAATAGTTCAGCTGGCAAAATTTTCTTCACAAAAGGTTTTGTATATATGTGTGTGTTTGCTTATCAAATACACTTAATCTACCTAGTCCCCTTCATCTTTGTCACACACACAATACAACGATCTTTCCCCCCTTTTGCATTTCTGTGAAGAAATTAGTTATCCGTTTTTTTTTTAACCAGAAGCTCTTACATCAGTAAAAAAAAATAAATTTCATCATGTGATCTTGTGTGTGATCACTTTTCGTGTGCGATCCCTTAGTAGTATCCTATCTGGAATATTCTCAATAAATTTACACAATATATTATTTTACTTGTGTAAAACGGACTTGTCTCGCGGCTGCTGTCGTCAATGCCATCGGCATAGTTAACCGAGGCCGGCGATGTTCATTTTATTCACGCCGACATTCACTTGTTTGCCCTCGCAACAGTATCCTACCAACCAACTGACTATCTATTATATTTATAATAATTATTTCTTTTTATATTCCAAAAGGTTAAAGCATTTTTTTTATCTTTATTAGTTTTTTTCTGCCTCATTTTTTTTCTCTCTAATCTCGAAACTATAACATTTTCCAATATGTGATACGATAAAAAAATATTATAATGGAGTAACAACGTTAAAATAAATTATACATAATATGTAATGGAACATATTATTGACTAAATTTTGTGTCAGTGTACAACAACACCGTCTCGGTTTCCTGTTTTTGGGGTTGTGCGCTTATATTGCAGACATCCATTCTCTATGTACTTCTCTTCCTTTTCGCTTCCGGTTGCATGTCCGTGCCTGCGCGCTGCCGTTGGTGGCCTGCCCCAACCCTAGTCGTCTAGACAGAGGGTGCTACGTCACAAAACGCATACACACACACACACATTAATACACGTACAGAGTGGATACACTTAAATATTACAAGGGAAAAGACGTCCATTTGATAATTTGCAAAAAAAAAAGAATTAAACTGTTTCTATCTGGCCATGGAAAATTGACAGTCACTTTTAATTGATTTGGACACACACGTTTTATTTTCCATGTCAAATCTGCTTAAATATTTGTTAATCGGACAATTGCATGTTATTATTTACTATAAATAGTTTAACATGAATAAATAACTTGTACATTTCTATATAAATATAGTTAATCGATGTTATAAATCTAGTCAATATAATAGTTCATGTTGGCATTTCAAGTAAATTCATTATTAAATAGTACTTACCTTCTTCAGATTAAGTGATTCTGACTATTACTTCAAGATTCCTACGATTCAAAGAATATAATTCTTGTTCTAATTTTTTGCTGTTGTTGTACAAGTGTCGCTGATTATTTCAGACAACTCACATTCTCTGTTTACGTGTTGTGACATGTCGAAAATTGTTAACAATTTAAGATTAAAATCATGTGACGGAAAATTGAACGAAAAAAAATTTCTCTTTCGCGACTATATCCATAAATATTAAAATTAAATCCTATTTACTTAATAAATTGTCGTTAGTTATATGTTTTCTTAGTATATAACACTTTATTCATCCTGTTTGTTTCCGACTTGTGAATAGCGTGAATATGTTTAAGTGTTTAAATGATGATAAATTATCTAAATATATTATTTTGAATGAGTAATGTGATGTGTTATAATGTATAAATAGAGAGAAAAAAAATATGTACGTGGTGATCTGAACAAAAATGTATGTTTTATTATAAGAATCATGATATATTATAAATGTTAGTATTGTTAATATGGAATGATAGATAGGAATGCCCTCAAAAGCCTAATTTTAAAAATAGATCACTCTTTATCAATATATAAAAATAATTCCTTAGAAACTATGTGAATATATAAATGTGTGTGTGTGTGTGTGTTGCTATGTATTGAAATTTACTGGTTTCGATAAGTGAACAAAATAGTTATTTTGTGTTTATTAGTTTTGTAACGATATTAGAACCCATATCTACGTAAAGAAAACGTGTGTATGACGATAAAGCAGCAAAAAAAATATGTTATGTATGTATATTCTAATTACCGAAATCTATATTTGTGACGAAACGGAACATAATTCCATAGATATAAAAATGAAATATTAACAAAAATAAAAAAAACAACACTGTGAACAATAAAAGTATGCGTCTTGGCTTGCTTACGTCAACATTTTCATAGAATCATGTTGTACACCTATCTAATGTAATGTATTTATTTTATTTTTACTCAATGGCGCCAGGTGTTTATATAATTAAAACCAAACATAGTAATTCCTATTCGGAAAGGTATGCAATTATTACTTGTTAACAATGCACGACTATTATACCAGAATAAATTATTTTAATGATCATATGATGGGACAGTATGTAACATTTGTTTTCCTTTTCCATATACATATATGTATAATATATATGTATTTATATAACAATTTGCCTTTATACATATACGTACATTTCATGAATTATTAGAAAAGAATGACCGTTATCACGAGCATAAGTCATGGAAAAATTATATTTTGTCTCTTGATTTCTAGGAACTTTTATGTTAACAGTTTTTTTTTTATATATCCAATACATATTATTCAGAAAACTTATCATTTTACATGTAAACTATATGATAAATCCGCTTATTAAGCCATATTCTTATTATAGCTTTTATTATAATACATTTTCCATTACACCCACATATTTAATGAACCAAAAAAAAAGATGATTAATTTATTACTGTACTTCGAATCTTATTTACTGTTGTGACGTTAGAAAACAACTAGTTCGTCATTTGTTTGTCAAAGTATATTTACTTTTAGCACGCCTTCCATGATTTTTACATTTTAAAAACATACATGCATCTACGAAATCTTTAAACAGTCTAAAAATAATGTTTTAGTTTTTTTGTTTAGTAATTATTCATTCACATAGTATAAATTTATATCGCAGATTGCAAAATAGTAAATTCATTTTTTCTATTATCTAGTGGTCTCATTGGTTAATAATTATTCTTTTTACCAAACTATTAGATTATACATAATATATGTAGTTCAATGACAAATTTATTTGCGTATTGTTTTATTCAATTACAAATTTTATGAACACAAATCTGAATGTCGATCTTTTTATTTTTACATTTACGTCACATAATACGACAAACTCTAATTGTTTGTTTTTTAGTCGAAATTCAACTAATTACTCATAATAATTCAACATAATATTGCACCATATTTCGCATTATTGACATTTCCACAATTGTCCACTATTAATTGTTGAAGAATTATTTTATGTATTTAATTTAAGATAAATATTATAGTGGAAAAAAAATGAAAGAATCTTTCCAATTCGTATAATGTTATTGTGTAAATAGAATGCATCGCACACACACACTCACACAGTTCGAAGAGATCACAATCCGATGACGTCACACCCGCCCCCATTTTTCTTTCAAGTCGTGTAGTAGTTGCTAAGGCGGTTTGATTCTTCTATCCAATACACGTTAATACATGTTTATGTGAGTGTGTGTGTGTGTGTAAATTGTTAAAATGGACATCGCAGTGAGCCAAGGTCGTAGCAAGGACTCTGTTGTGACTAGCATTTTGTCATTTACCGGCATTCCATCGCCAACTGCTGACTAGTTTCTTTTTTGGTTGGCAAGATTCTTGTTTAGTAGTTGCTATGTGTATATATTTATTATACTTATATATTGTGGGTTTCCTTTCTATTTGTCTTAATATCATTTTTTTCGTAATATATGTATAAATGTTGTACATAATCATGCATATTGAGAACAAGAAGAAGGTATTCCATATTTAAACGTTTTTTTTTTATAACAACAAAACCCCATTGGTTAGTAATAAAATGCTGTTGTAATTATTGGAGCTTGAAAATAATTTTTTTTCTCTTCAGCTCGTAGATTGTGTTTAGTTTTCCATAAAACTTCAGATGATATCCATTGATTTTCTTTTGTCAAGATGTGGAATCCTCCGAGGTATGTATGCGCTTATTTTAACTGTATTTTTTTTTTGTATAGTTAGTCTTGCTAATTAGTCACACTTAATACTAGTTTCTTCTAGCTGTAACTTCAATAAATTATTTGATACATGCACATCTAAATATAAATTGTGTGGCCCATAATAATTGAATCAATAAACCATTGTTACCATTTCAGAGAAACATTTTTGTACATCAATCTTTTCGAAAATTTAGTTTCAAGAAAAAATTCCAATAACTCCATTCTGGAATGCATATTATTAATATAATATAGAAACGTTTTCACAATGCATTGTATATTTGCGCCGTTCATTGGATCTCTTTTGGGATATCTTCTTGGGTGCATGAATACTTAGAACAGAACACAACTGACTACATTGAAAAAGACAAAGATGGAATTATATATTGGAAGTGAGACAACGCCATATTCGCACACACAAACTCACACACACACATACATACACACACGTACACAAAGATGTGCAAATATAGAATGTATGCGATCAGTTGTTTTGTGTGAGAGGGATGCAAATATGTCGCGCATTAAGTTAGGTTAAAGACCCAGACCAGACGAATCCCGATTTACACTAGAAAATGTCATGGTCGGCACGTCTCGGCCATTGTCGTCAACATGCCAGAGTTTTATTGGATGGCGATAGAAGATATGGAACTTTTGTGTGTGTGTATTAGCGCTCTCCCAAGTCCCAACATTCAATATGATAGTGAGAGCGAGTGAGTGAGTAAATTTACGGTGGCGTAGTAGTAGCGGTAGCTGATTTGGTGTGGTATACATGCATAGATGATGATGGTCAGTTCAGTTCAGTGCGGGTTCCAGTTGTGTTCGGTCTTCATCAAGTTTTCGTGTATATTGCTGGGTTGCCACTCGGGTGTTAATTAACCGGCATTTATAAACTATTTTCTTGAAACTAAATAATTCTTTCTTAAAAAAAAAATCCAGTGAACGATTGGATGAATTTCAGTTTCCGTTATAGCGTGTTTCTCTTGAATATCCATTTAATTGAATTGAAAAAAAACCGTGGTCTTCTCTATTCATCTGCAATTTAAATTAAATGAATAAAAAGACTGACGAACGCTTTCATGTCGACTCCGATTATTATTTGTACGGTGTATAAAAATGTTACAAAAATAATTTTATATTATAATAAAAAAATTTAAAAGTGGGTTTATAGTGATTTTCAAATTTACTGCAGTTTTCGAGATGGCAACCTTGCCCCAAAAAAAGTTTGCATCGTTATATTCTTTTGTTCGACAGTTCGACCAACCGTCGACTACCTCTAATATTTTTTTTTTAATTTCTGTTAACATGTGGGAATACGATGCGCGCAAAATTGGAAAACGTTCTTGGAATTTTATTCAAAAACACACACACACACGAGTATATACGTGTATTATAGACAATAATAAAAGCGAATATTAAAATTGGTTTATTATCGTATATAATAGTGTACAATTTTTTTTTTTTTTTTTTGAAAGAATAGATAAGCATTTCCGACACTTATCCGGAATCATTCTTGGGTTTTCAGGCTTTTGTTCGTTTGGACTCCCCAATTGTGTTGCGGCGATTTGAATAACTCAAGGTTTCAGACAAAACTGGTGACGTCACAGAACCTTGGACTCGTTTTGAAAAGGACGACGAATTTGCTCTGTTCAATTTCTCAAATCCTTGAAGCAAATATATAGTGTATATGTGCCTGCTGTTAAAATATGTGATTGTGTGCGTGTGTGTGTGTTAGTGACGTATTTCACAATTTATTTAAACTTTCACGGGCAGGTGTTTGCGGTTTTTTTTTCGGCCTATTCATGTTTAAAACAAGGGCTTGTGAAATTTTTAACACACAATACAATTAAGCCTCGTTTATGTGCACTTATTTTTCCACCGCATGATTTCAAACAATTGTATATATTAAATGTTCTAATGTTTTATCCCAACAGTTTTTAGTGTTTAGACGAGGGTTGCACTGGAAGGCAGGTAGACAATATGGAAAACCAACCGTTTCGTGTGTTTGTTGCTACGGTCGCTACTTTGGCACCTAGACTTTATTTTGAACAAGTCAGGTACCAGAAGTAGCGCGCGTAGCGACCGGCAAATTCAACAACAAATTCAAGATGAGAAACAAACAGCTGTCGTTTGGCACGATTTAGCCGGATATTAAATAAAATGTCTTACATTTTTTTTTTTAATTTTATAAGCGCCCTCTGTCACATGTCTATTGTACTTCATCAGGTGCTCTGGTATGTTCTTTTCCCGACACCTGTTGGAGTACACTAATTATGTGGCCGTAATCAACAAAATAATAATTAATCAGTTTCTTAATATTTAATTGAAACTAGTTTATAGTTGTGTGTTGAGGCTTTTGATGTATGATTAATTTTGGGGAAAACCCAAACAAACGAAAGACGTGTTAATAACTGTTTAAATTTTTTATTATGGACGTCTACCTTCTGTTGTTTTGTTAAATTTTTTTTTACAAATGTATAATTTTAGTATATATGTAAATATTCTAGTTATAGCAAAAAATCGATGATTAATTTACTGTGGAAACATTTAAAAGTTGTGAGAGCGATATTTTATTGTTAAAATACACTTTTTTACTGTACAATTTGTAAATTAAATTTTATTATGTTATAAAAATATTACTTGTATGTTATAGATATGGGTTTGTTAATGTATGTCGAGGCTGTAATAAATGCATTTGTCATTTATTATTAGTTTATAAAATATTGCAATAATTCTATTAAATTACATACGTGTATATTTTTCTACTTAAAATTCATAATTCTGCTTATTGTTTGTTTCTTATACATACATATATTAAATTGTTAATTCATGATTGTACATTTTTTTTTAAAACAGACAAGTTATTTACATAAAATATACATAAGTCATTTAATTTGTTGTTTTTGATAATTTTAGCAGACTAATTAACTGAAATATGGAATTTGTTTTAAATAAATTAAATTTAATTTTTTATTTATTTAAATTTGAAAATACGTTAGCAATTTAGAAAATACTGAATAGATGACAAAATTAAAATACATATTGTTTATAAATTTGCTATTCTCATTTTAAATACAATAAAATCGTCTTATTAAATTAATTTTTTTATTGTACTATGTACTACACCCAACCCTGATTTGCAAATTCTGTACGTAACATAAACTCATAACCAAATCATACTCTTTTATACATCTATACTGATATGTACGTAGTAAATTGTTAATTAACAATATTAATATGTAACGAAATGATAAATTTCTTACCTTACCCTGGTTTCACAATTATAACACTTTAGATTTTCCCAAAATTTTATTAAAACATTAATCAACGGTTTTATTTAACGAAAATATGGACGCTACAGCATGTGTCGCCATCTCGTACAGTAATGTTAAATTAACCAGAAATTAGTTACAGATAATTTCTCTTTATAAGAAATTCATTTAAGGAATTTAGGAAAAATTAAAAAGCAATGCTAAGGAATTTTTAAATTTTTAAATTATTTACGTTTTACAATACTATGCGGTAATTTTGTTCAAATTGTCATTATCTTGCTCTAAAATAGATAAAGTTTTCATAAGTAAATCAACAGTCACTTTTGACCACTTCCTCTTCTTTAAAAAGAATTTTTTTGATTTTAGTTGTCTTTTCTTGATTTTCGCCTTCATTTCAGACGCAGTTCTATGAAAATTAAGAGTCCTCAACGATTTTCTTGAACTTTTCCATTTTTGATCGTCAGCTGGTTCCTCAAAAATTGTTTCTAGCGATGATGTTGACCGTCTCACCGTTTTATCCAAATAATATTTACGTATTTTCTTCAAATCAGTCTCATCTGCGATAGTTGTTGGCAATTTTTGATTAATTTTACTGTTTGTTTGTACAATCGGCATCAACGTTGGCTGTCTTTTAATACGCGTTGAACGTCGTACGTTTTCCCGTGACGTGTTTTCCTCAGGAATTTCCGACTCCATCACTAATTTATGTTAATTACACAATACCCATAGGGAAAATTCATCAATTTCTTATTGTATTACATACAATACATACTATTTTATTTACTCTTTATTGTTACCTATTTTATTAATAAACATTTCTGTCAAAATGAAATTCAACATTCTTTTGTTGGTGTCCCTGATTTTTTTTAATTACGCAGCAGTGTAGATAACTTCACACAAATCTATGCCTACGTCAATTGCGCATTTCTGGGGATTAATAATTCCCATAAAAATAAATGAAATCATGAAACGTATTATATTCTAAAGGTTATTCATAAAACAACTATGTCGTTTAAAACAATAACGATAAAAATTTAGTCTAAACGATGTTTAAAATTAATTTAGGTATGATTAGATACCAACGGATTTTAATCCTAATACCAATATTACATTTAAGTTTATGGTAAGTTAAATAAACATTTATGCATTTTATCAAAATTGTAAAGAAAAGATATAAACAATAAACAAAGTGCTCACGTTTTGTTTTTTTAATTTTTCGTAGCGATATATCATCAAAACATGCTGATTCTGATAAACCACAACCAACACCTTATCACGACTGGGACTATTTAATGTTCTCACAAAGATGGCCAATAACTAGTTGTGCCCAATGGGAGGAGAGCAGTTCGAAGAACACTTGCAACATGCCAAACGACAAATACGTATGGACTGTACACGGTATATGGCCTACAAAAATTGGCACCGATGGACCAGCTTTTTGTCCATCAGCTGTCCATTTCGATCCACAACAATTAGAACCGATTATGAACGATTTACAACAATATTGGACCAACGTTGAGGGCGGCACGAAGCCAAATTCATTTTGGAAACATGAATGGGACAAACATGGAACTTGTGCTGTGGTACAACCGGAATTGAATAGCGTTTATAACTTTTTCGAACAGGGTTTAGAATGGAACAAGCAGTACCGTATTGGTGATATATTGGCCCAAGGTAATATTAAGCCCCAAGATAATGGATATCGTGTTGATCAAATATCAGATGCTATACGAAATGTTTTAAAGAAAAATATCACCGTCCAATGTGTAGTTGATGCAAAAACAAAGGAAAGTCTTATCAGTGAAATACGAATCTGTTTCGATAAATCGTTTCAGTTGATCGATTGTGATCCAACGAATCCAAATCATTTAACTGACGACGTTATTACCAATTGCAGTTTAAAGAAGCCTGTTATGTATCTTGGAACTGTACCGACTCGTGATGATGACGACGAAGAGGAAAGTTTAAGCGAAGAATCAGAAATTGAACTTCAAATGTACTACAGAGAACGTAACACTTTAATGAATGTGTACCGTTTTATAAAGTTCCTCTTGTGGTTTACCTTATAAAATATAAATAAATTACTCCATAACTATTAAATTAGATAGTTAATTAGCTCAATTTATTATTAAGATTTTATATACACAAACCTAATTATAAAAAAATGACTTTATATATAAAGATAATCTCTAATTTATTCATTAAATTGGAGACGTTTTTCAAATTTGTCAATTGGCCTATTTATACACAGCTTTTATTATTTATTGTACATAATGAGTAAATATTTACATTGTTATTAATTAGTACTTAAGCAATAATCATTTGTTTTTTGTAAACGAATCACCAAACTTAAGGATTTGATTTTTTATCAGCACTGCCGCATTAAAAACGCGGTTTTTAGAAATCCTAACATTCCGCAGTATTATGAACCATGTGATTAATTTATCAACAATATATTATTTCCTTGTTGCCTCGTGGTTGCACCATGTGTAAATGTTGATAAATATGTTGTTATCATCAACATTGTTTGCTTAATGCAACTTTGTATGAAAAACCGACCTGTGAACTTTATTTATACACTCTTCGATTATTTATTTAAAGGGCTCAATTTTATTTGTGACTCAATATGTACAAACACTTTTATTTTCATATTTATATGTACAAATCTTAATAATTTATTTAATTTAATAAAACTACTTCAGTACATTTTGTTTTTATTTTTAACTCAATGCTTATTGGGATATTATTGATTAATTATATGATTAATTTCTTAGAATCAAACTAAGAAGAATTAAAATCGGTAAGAATTGTATTCACAGACGTTTTTAATTAACGGAAATTTATTATCAATTGATTTATTGGTTCATTTGAAATAAAAAGCTTTCAGTATGACAAATGTTTTCTTCGGAAATATTTATAATCGGTAGGTGTTGTAATCAAAATAACAATAACAAAGCCAGATTATTAAAAAAATAAATAATTTCCATGAAAAAACGCCACTTACGAATAATTGTAAATTAAAAAAATTAACACTTTGACACGATAATAGTAGCAGATGGAGCCAATCCTAAAATAAAACGCTTCAATTAAAAAACTATTGTTATTAACTTAATTTTTATTCTACCTAAGGCTTCCAAAGGCTTCTCATAATCTTCCGTAGTGAATACTTTCTTTGGAAAATTAGTCATTAAACTAAACTGGCCTACATCATCCTTTCTGTTCATTTCAACGTATACTTTAACAGCGGATAACGGCTCTTTAGCACCAAATGTTTGACACAGCGATGAACCATCAGTTAGTCGTATTTGTAATCGAACTTCTGTGTAATTGGCGGCCGGTTTACTAATTTGTGCTGTTGCTGGCAGCGGTTTTACTTCAGCTGGTTTTGGTGCCGATTCTCCGCCACCAAATTTGGCTTTGCGTGCCAGTTTATCTTGTTCAATTTGTTCACGTACTCTTTGTTTAGCTATACGTTCTTCTTCTTTTTCTCTTTTCCTCTGTTCAATAATTTTCTTCATTTCTAATTCATCATGTTTCTTTTTCGCTTCCAACAACTCTTTTCCTGACTTTATTCGATTCTTTTCCCTTAGCAGTGCTTCCTCTTTCTCTTTTGCTTCACGTTCTAATCGTCTCTGCTTTAATTTCGCTTCTAATTTGGCCAATTGTTCTTTCCTTTCTTCTTCTGTTAACGGTTTCACTTCTTCAGTCGACTCGGTGAAATTCTCATGACTCGTTTTAGATGCATGGAATTCGACTTGTTCTGGCGAATTAAACAATTTTCCACAATCATCACAACGTATAGATTTGGCTTGTTCTGGTGGCTGTTCGCTCGCTGATTGCGATGACGTAGTGCCACTAGAAGTGCTTTCCTGCACTTCCTGGACTGGTGCTTGAGGCTCCTCGTCTGGATTAGTCAATATCCAGTCCATTGCGGCCTGTACATCATTACCACCGGTCTTTGATAATGCTAACTCACTAAAATCGAGCTCATTTTGAGGTTATGTATGTATTTTCCTTTAAATGAACTTACGCTTTTCCCTTATCAAATCCCATTTCTACTAGAATATCTACAAAGTTAGACATTTTTGCTAGACTATAATTTATCTCGTAATAAGTCAGTAAAAATCTAAAAATTACTTATTATAAAACAACACAACAAACACGGCATAAAGCGATTTCTGTTTAATACTATTTTTGTCCATTTTGTTACTCTTTATGACGGATGGAGAAGTTTTACGAGCAGTATAAAGTATTCAATGAACAATTAACAGAGTAATCAAATGCAGTGAAAAAGTGGAGAAAAAGGTAAATTATTAATTTTAAGTTTTAACAGATCTACATATTAATTGAATGGTTTAATGAATATTAATTAGAAGGTATTGTTTGTATTATTTGATGTAAGTTTCCCGTCTTTGTTTTATTTGGTGAACGTTTTACCGCATATAATTTTATAAATATATGTACAGTACACTGTATGCAAAAAAACTAATTATCATTATAGTAAGTTAATTTAAGAACCCAATTATTGGTACAAGTAATTGGAAACGTTTCAGGTACACATAAACGACTTATCAAATATTTTTTTATTGGTTCAATGTTTACGTCTAGGTATACCTATATAATTTTTGTTGTTTATTACAGATATATTGGCATGTATAATACTACAGCGTTAATTCCTGCAAGGTTTTTGACTCTAATTGCTCATTTTTGCGTTTGTATTTTGTTATTATGGAGCCCCCAACAGAGTGTGAAGGCCTGTGTACCATCGATGGCCAGCGAGGAAGTATTCAACAGTTACCATTCACAGTAAGTGATATTTTTATCATTTATTTAACATATAATCAATAACATTATTCTTATCAAAGAATTATATTAGAGGATTATCGAAATAACTATATTTATAACAAAATTCGACCTAATTTTCTATCTTTACCAAGTATAACTGAAAATTCATGGATCAAAAGGCCCTAAATACTTGAAAACATTCCAAAAAGAAATGTATTTTTGAAATTTAGTGTCCAAATAACCCAAATTTGCTATAAAATTCCATTTGTTGACTTTGAACTTTAAACTATTCAGTTATATATGGTAATTTCCTTTTGATAACGTGAAAAATAAGGGTAGATTGTCTTGCAGGTTGGTGACTGGTTTAAGCTTATCACTCACAATGATTGTTTTAGAACTTTTGAGTTTTATTGTTGGAATAACAATGTTTAATACAACATCTGCTTTAATGTGTATCCTTTTTTGTTTGCTTTCAGTCTACGTATTTAAGTAATTAATGCTCATTTTGTCTAAAACAATTAATATATGTGCATATTTAAATAGATTTCTATTTTCTTAACATTTGTGCAAATAGCGATCGGTGGACATGTTGCTGCTTGTACATTATTATGCTATTTTGTCTTGGACAATTGGCAATGTGGATGGTTTTGGTGGATTTTTGCGTTTGGCTCCTGTTTACCAATGCTAAATGATATTTTTATCGTTACAGATGTTTTAATTAATAAGAAATATTAATATTAATTGTTTATATAAAAACATTTCAACGCACAACTAACTTAATGTGATTTTTAATTGAAATTATAATTAAATTTCTAGTCATATTTATTTATTATGTGATTGTAAAATTAATCAAATCCGTCCAAAGATATTTTTTAATTAACTTTTATAACAAATTCATTGTAAGATATTAAATAATATTTACAATAAAGTGTATAAACTAAAATAAAACGAATGATCTAATATAGAGTTTTCATTCATTTAACAAAACTAATCTTTTATACTTTTATGGAATTATGCGTTTATAATTAAAACTTTTAACGGACGTACATTTTTAATTAAACTGCGATAAGAAGGAAAACACCAAGAATTTGTATATAAACTAGTTTATATTTAGTATTTTTTCAGTAGTCGTCAAGCAATAGTAAAAATTTTATAAAAATATGTTGACTGATACTGTACGAGTATCAATTGTACAAAATGTAAGTGTTTTTATATGGAATAATTTTTTTAGAAAGTTGTGAAAGAACCGGGATGGACGAAATTTCTTGTATTAGCTGGAATTGTAACCACTCTAGGCTCATCCCTTAGTGTTGGATATAATATTGGTGTTGTAAATACACCAGGCCACGTAAGTATACCAGAAACATTCATTTAATGCTTTATTTAAGTGTTTCTTTAATATTAGCTCAAAATGTTGGTGAAATTGTGCTTTTTTTGATGTGTGCTGGTGTGGTGTATTTTAACAAATCTTTTAATAGTTAAAAATAAACGTTTTGCATGCAAATAAAACCGAAGATGTGATTTAATTAACAAATTCAGTGGTAATCTGGTGATCTCCAGCCCTGGTGATAGTGCTTGGTGTAACAGTGAGCTATTTTACTTACTTCATAATTGCCTTACTTCATAAATTAATTGAAATGGTAATTAAAAATCGATTTCAGATTATAAAAGCATTCTGCAATGACAGTGTTTTTGAAAAGTATGAAATAATACTCAATAATGGGCAGCTTGAACTGTTATGGTCTTCCGTTGTGTCGATATTTCTGGTTGGTGGTGCCATTGGATCGTTGGCTGGATCTTTATTAGCGGATAGAATTGGTCGTAAAGGAGCTCTAATTACTAGTTCAGTTTTGGGCGTGATGGCCGGCGTCCTATTTTTTTCTTGTAAGGCAGCTACTTCGGTGGAGATGCTCGTTATGGGGCGACTTTTCGTGGGTCTTTCGTCCGGTATTAATTTTACATTTAATACTAAAATGTTTGAAAAAAAAGTTAATTTTCCAGGATTAATCACGACTGTGATGCCAATGTATTTAATGGAATTGTCCCCATTACATTTACGAGGTGCAACTGGTGTTTTGTGCCCCCTGGGTGTAACCACTGGTGTTTTACTGGGGCAAATATTTTCCATTAACAATATTCTCGGTAACACAGATTATTGGCCACATCTGTTAACACTTTACGCTGTGCCTCAAGCCATTTGCTGTGTTATAATCTTTATACTGCCAGAAAGTCCCAAGTACCTTTATATTGTTAAAAATGAGCCAGAAATAGCTTTACAACGTAAATAAAACAATACATTTACAAATATTACAGTGCATTTAATTTGATTCTATTAACAGAATTATCAAAAATTCGTAATGTTGATCGTGGTGAACTGGAAGACGAAATGCAAGAATTGAAACTTGAACAACAAGACAACGAAATAAATGCAGGTGAATCTTGGAACATATCAAAGGTCCTAACGAACGGCTCTTTATTCCTGCCTCTATTGTTGGTGTGTTCTTTACAAGCTGGCCAACAATTTAGCGGAATTAATGCTGTATTTTATTATTCGGCAAACATATTTGAACGTGCCGGATTATCGAAATCGAATGGTGAATTGGCCACAATTGGTGCTGGTATATGTAACTTATTAATGGCAATTATTTCAATACCGGTAATGTCGAAATGGAATCGTAGAATTGTGATACAAATCAGTCTTGCAACAACAGCTATCTTCCTTGTAATATTAGGATTAGCAACCAGTTACATTGTGATTCATTTACATTTAAAATTATGAGTTTTTTTTTATTTAATTTCTGATTTAATTGTAGGAAAGTTATTCATGGATGCCTTATATAAGTATCGTGGGTGTATTGGGATTTGTGATATGTTATGGTATTGGTTTGGGTCCGATTCCTTATTTTATTGGTGCTGAATTGTTCGAAGTGGGTCCCAGACCGAGCGCAATGTCTTTGGGCAGTATGGCTAATTGGGGTGGAAATTTTATTGTTGGATTATGTTTTCCAAGTATGCAATCATGTTTGGGCGCCGCATCGTTTTTCATATTTGCCGCAATTGTCGTTTTATTGTATTTCTTTGTAAGGTTGTACTTGCCCGAAACTAGAAATAGGGATGTTGTAGAAATTGCCGCATTGTGCCGAAACGGTTTCTCTTCGAGGCCCGTTCAATCAACACAATCAGTAACTAGTAGTAATAATAAGGTTTAATTATTAGTTTTAAATATTTTTCATTGTAATTAAAGTCACTAAATAAAAAATTTAAATTTGGCGCCTAATAATAGATCAAACATGGCGGACCGTTGCGGTATTTTGAATATTTAGTGACTTTAACTGTAATTATTTCAAATGTCTTCCTGGAATATTTCCAGTTATTTTTACATACAAATAAAATTTTAATAAAAAAATTGATAAGAACTTTAATTCTTTATTAAAATAGCATGTTTTTCCTTAGAAAACGTTTAAATTTAGTAAAATGGCTTTCTTCAAACCATTCGCAATTCACGACTTCATTTATAACAATTCTTTTTCTTAAATCTGGTTCTAATAGTGATCTAAAATAATAAATATGAACATTTGTTAAATTATAATCATTGTACGGTTATTTACACTAAAACATTCTTTAAATTACTGGAAAAATTCGGATGTAAAATTATTAATTTACAAATTGATTTTGATAATTGTATTTCTATCATTCGTCTAATATTTGTATCATCAAAAGGCATTGATGCAACCATCATTACATATAAAATACAACCCAATGCCCACATATCATACTTTTTCGGTTCATAATCAATTCCCTATAAATATTCGATTTTATTAAAGTTGTAAACAAGCATTTATTAATAGATACTTGTAAAATTTCCGGAGCAGCATAAGCTGCTGAACCACAAAACGTGTTTGATAAAAGCATTTTTCCTTTATCGTCAATACAAGAACGAGCAAATCCAAAATCTGCTAATTTTACGTGATAATTTTCCATTAATAAAATATTTTCACATTTTAAATCGCGATGTGATATATCAGCATCATGTAAATAGTGAACAGCATCGACAATTTGTCTACAATAAGCTTGTTTTATTTATTTTGTTAAAAAAAATTCCATTTTGTACTGACCGAAAGACAACTTTGGCATGTTCTTCGTTAAAAGGTCCTTTACATTTAATGTATTCGAGTAAATCCCCATATTTACAATAATCCATTATCATATAAATAACGCTGTTAATTTCTAAAATTTTGTAAACTGTAATTATATTCGGATGTTTTACTTTAGCCATTATTCTACAAAATTAATTTTTAGTAAAACATCACAACATGAAAAATTATTTACTTTAGTTCGCGAGGTAAAAATCTTCTTATAAATTCCGTGCTGGCTTTTTTCTTGTCAATCATTTTACATGCCAATTTTTGTCCTGAACCATCAACAGCCACAAATACCTTACTGTACGTCCCATGACCAAGTAATTTACCAACAGTATAACCAGCACCACTTAAAAGTTTACGTTTACTTCTTGAATTTGCCAATTTAAATGCCATTTTCTTCGACGTCTACAATTTTTACGTAAATTTGTGAAAATATATTCACATGACATTGACAATCACAAAAATAAAACAAACGAATCGATTCCGTAATTATTATGCATTTAACAATTATATAACATACAATAAATACATTCAATAGATACTTTTAAACATAAATAATTGCACTTAAATTAGTTTTTTAGACAATTCGTCTAGACAACTCGTTACTTCTACCATGTTTGGCCTTTTCTTTTTTTCTTCCAAACATTTTAAAGATATATTGAAAATTTCGCGACCAAAGTTGACATTATTTACGACCCATTTACCAGCTTCTGTGTCTAATAAATCATAAATTTCATCATTCTCGCAAACATGTTCAATATGAGTCACCTATAGAAAACAATTTACTTAAAACTGTGGAAAATTTATTCATTTTTCGACAAAATTATACCAAATCGTAGCCTTGTCTTTTCTCGTCATAAGGAGGCAGTGATGTTAATAATTCTATTAAAACAACACCAAAACTAAACGTGTCTAATTTAACAGAAATATCACCCCGAAACGCTTCTGGTGCCATATAGGCACGAGTACCAAGTGCTGTTGTACATGTATTTGTATTTTGATTTGGTATTAATTTTATTAATCCAAAATCACACAACTGAAAACATTTCGCAAACAAATCAAATAAAAAAAAAACTACTCGTTAGTACAAAATTACCTTTGGTTTATTATTCGAATCCAATAAAATATTCGCTGATTTAATGTCTCTGTGAATTAATGGTGTTGAAAAGGCTGTATGCAGATACGAAACGGCTCTTGATGTCCCCAAAGCGATATTAAATCGTTCAATCCATGTCAATTTATCAGTAGTCAGCTTAAAAATAAATTCCAAATATTTCCACACTCTTTTGGTGGATTTTTCCAATGAATTACATACCTGTAACCTGTCTTTCAGTGCTCCTCCAGGCACGTATTCGTACAACAAACAATACGTACAACCATCACACGAATATCCAATCAACGATAATAAATTCTCATGTCTATACTTGTATAATACTTCAACTTCATTACGAAATTGTTTCGTAACTGGATCATCAATATCAACAGCATCAGTATTTTGTAATAATAACTTTTTCACAGCCACTTTTTTATCATCATATAGACCAATAGCTAAATATACAGATCCGAAGGCACCTGAGCCTAAAAGCCGGCCCATTTGTTGGTCATTAGTGTAAATAGCATCATTAAAATCGTTTGTGGCCGTTTGTAATTCATTGTACGAAAAATGCGGTAGAACTGTATTTAAACTTAAATTTGGTAATGGTGAATTGCATGGTCGTGATGTTGAATTTGTCGATGATGTTTTCAATTTATTCGAATTGTAACTGTTTAATACTACAGGCAAAAATTGTGAGTCGTTGTTGTTGTTGATTTGTTCGGATTTCGTTTGTTGGAAGGCACTTAAATTTGGTAGACTAGTATCGGATAAATAATTACTTAAGGCACCTGTTGTGGAAGCGTTTGTGGAATGTGAATTGTCATTATCGAGTTGTGTTGTTTCCGATTCGTTTGATGGCGAATAAATTAAATCAAAATTTGGTAAATTGTCTTCTGTTGGTGGGCTGTCCGTTTGTATTACATTTGTGGAAAACTTTATCATATCAGAAACGTCCCCATTGTGATCGTTTGTACTTTGTTGCTTTTGTAATGGAATTGGAGTGTGAAAAACTGGTTCCTCATTGTCTGCTGTGACGCTATTCGGTGATTCACTGATTATTATTTGCGGTATAACAGCAGCATTATCGGAATGACTTGATTCGTACGAATGATTTCGCATTAATTCAATTGCTGAACTTGGATAATCGATAGAATCTAACAAATCCCGAAAATCGTCGTAAACGTTAACAGGTTTTGTGGATTTTGGTGGTAATTCAACGTTAACAGGTGCTGCTGGACCATTTGTCGGCCTTGGAGGTGGATCTCGTTTTAATAATTCCACTGCTATATAATCTGCAGCTCGAAACAGCTCAGCCTTTACTAATAAATGCAATAAATGTCCTAATGTGGGCAATACACGTCCAGAGGTGCCCCATTCTTCCAATAAAATATCTGTACACAAACGACGAAACTTTAATGAACCATTTTCAATTAGTCTAAAGTGTTCTGAGTTGTATTTTGGTAAATTTCCTATTTTTATATCACATTCATAGGTGTTTTCTTGAAGGCTTTTCGGAATAATTGCCATCAAACGTTTCCATGATTCGGCATCTTCCAATATTTTTACTAAATTTGATTTAACTGTTGACGATAATTTTCTTATTTGAAATGATGGTTCCATACTATTCACACACTGTTTAATTTTTTATAACATTTGTACGAAAAATATATAAATAACATAAATAACAGAAATATAAACTAACCACATAAAAACATGATTGACAGCTGTCAAATGTCAATGTCAAATATTGGAGGTAGAAGAAGTGGCAATAAAATTCAAATTTGAATTCCTTTAGATTTTTAATTGTAAAAGTTACATTTGTAAAATTTAGCAAAAAAATTACAAAAATTAGAACCAGTCAATAAATATAAAAACAGTTTAATGACTAATTGTGTCTTTAAAAGTAAACAAACGTCTTTTAAGTATTTTGTCTGATAATAAATAATTCCAACAGTGAATAGACGGATTATTGCACAAATAATTATTATTGGTCCTTAATTTAATGGTGAGTACTGTATATTGAAGAATGTTGTCTTTACAATTCGCGGTGACGAAATATACATACCAATTTTCTAATGGTTTGATAAACTAGTAAGGCATTTTACATATGATTTGGAATTACAATTATTTATCTGCATGCAAACTCTTCAACTGCATTAAAGCATTTTAAAATCGTTTTTACCTAATAAGATTAGATACCAATAAAAAAATAAACAATTAACTTTATGGTGGACATCATGGAATTTTAGATGTTTGATACAATTACATATATTGACTCGTAAAAAACTTTCATAAAAAAAGGAATGTACCGTAATTTACTCAGTATAAAATTAAATATAGACTATAAAATATAAAAAAAACTTAACCAACAAGAAAAAGAACCCCTAGTCGTTGTTAAATAAAGAACACATATTTATTGTGGAATTTCTGGTGCATTGCCAATACCGCCAGCTAAATCGAAAACCTTCCTTGCCACCTCAGCTGCCAATTTGTCGGCGTCTTTTCTTGTAGCTGCCTCCGCATAAACTCGTACAATATCTTCTGTACCAGATGGTCGAACGAACGCCCGTCCTTTACTATATTTATTCACAACATCATTGATTGCACTCTGAAGGCCATCAGGTGTGACGCATACACGTTCAGCATCTGTTGTTTTAATTACATTGCGGTCCTAAAAATACGACACCATATTATTTTTATTGGTCTCATTATCGCGTTTAATACACTTTACTTGAACTGTGACTTTTAGCAGCCTGTTTGGCAAATCCGTGTACGATGATTCCCATTGTTTTATGTCCCAGCCACGGGCATGTAATATCGTTTCCACTAATAGCATGTCAGATATTGCGTCCCCAACTGTTTCATTAATCACATCAATAAGAACTAAAAGCTTTTCTATGGCAGTTTTCTGTTCATTAGTTGTACTATCCTGTTTGAGTGAATTTTTCAATTTATCTTTAGCCTCTTTACTGAATATCACAGTTCCATGTCCGTTTGCTTCAAAATAAACACCAATGTCGTATTCCAATGCCTTGTGATGTAAATTTTTGACGCCAGTCGCAACACATGCCACTGGAACTTTCTAAAAATACCACAAATGTAAAACGAGTCCGGTTTTTTTACAAATATTTCCCTACCAATTCCTTTGTAATGTAGTCCGTTGAGGCACCATTAGCGTAAGCAGTTTGTACCAGGCCTAAATTTAGTTGTACTCCCGTTTTCGTTAAAATCTCTTTCAAATAAGCTGCTATTAATGTGGCAATGCGATCACCGTCCAGTAAATGGAATTTACTGTTTTCGTCTGTAAAATAATAGACAATGCGATCGGCGTCGCCGTCCACTGAACAACATCTAGCATTTGGAATGACTGGTAAACCGGTGGGGAAAGTTTGCTGACTTTTAACAAAATCAGCACCACACTAAAAACCAATCATTAAAACCAAATCATTGTATTTATCATTGTAACTGTACGAGATAATTTAATTTGCCGGATCCGATGATTTCGTCGTTGTACATTTCGATGATGAGACTGTCTTCTAGGGCTTCTTTCAAGAATTTCACTTTCTTAGCGCCCACACCGTTCGCCCCATCGTACAAGACACGATTTGTATAATTTCCATTGGAAAATTTGTCACCGCGTAGCTTTTTAAATGCTGTTGTCAGCTTACGATAATAGCCCTCCTCAGTGGGCATCCCATATTCACGGTGTGTGTTCCGACATGTGACGAAAAAGTGTAATTGTGGTGTTGTAACTATGCCATAATCGATTGGTTTGCCCGACAATGCCAAAACGCCATCCATAACGGATTTGGACAAATGCGGACTACTCGGTCTTGTATCTTTCCCTACAAATACTTCTACACGATCATTCATATTTGTTATATTAAATTCTTTTATTAATTCATTAATAGTATCTTCAAGTTTGTCGTCACTAAAATAATCAAGCATAAAGATAGAATAGATAGCGTACTAAGATTAGTTTTTTAAGCTTTTAATCTAGCTCTATTTATGGAAAAATTAAAACGTAAATATACTAACGCAACGTTTGCAAATTTCGTTGCCCATTTCTCCCAACTTTGCTCCAACATTTCACCATGTGGATCGACCAATTTAACACCATTATCTGGTTCTGGATTGTGTGAGGCAGTAATCATGACACCAATTACAGCTAAATCATTATAAATGCTTTAAATGGTTGTTAAATTGCTTTATTATTCATGTACCTTTTTTGTAGCGTGCCCGTAATACGGCCAGAAGGCCCATACGGTACATAACATATTCCAAATTCGTTGCTCTAAAAGGAAATTGCAGATATTTAACCAGAATTTCACTTATTTCAGTGATGATTGCTTACTTTGTTCGGAATCCCGCTGTCCCATAATGAATATCGGTTTTCACGGTTTTGGGGTACATTTCTCTAGCGAACGCGTACACTGTTCTGTAATGATTGTTCGACATTGTTGGAAAAATGTGTATTTTTGACCACTTTCACTTTCTAATTCTACACTATGTTATAAAGTAAATGATAATGAAATCAAATTCGAATGTAAATTCTCATGTTGTGTGTACAACGATTGAAATGATACAGGCGCGTTCAATTCAAGGCAATAAATGGGACAAAGTTAGTCATCCACGACAAGATTTTCGACACAAAATTGAGCTTAGCTAACGACTAAGAGTGGTTTTAATACGCAGTTTTAAATCAAAGGATGTTTCCTGTTATGGTTTGATGAATTTGTTCAATTTAAACTAGTTTAAGCCTGGGATTTAATTCAGTATTATCAAATAGAATAATCAATAATGAATTTAGATAAATGTACGTGGAGTGGTTGTCACGTCTACGGTATACCTAAAATGGAAAGTGTGGATGACTAATAATAAAATACCACCATAAAGTCATTCCTCTACCTAATTAAGTATTAATTTCCTTTCACTGAAAACTAAACAATATTAAATATTTGTTTAAGAAAATTTAATTGTGCTAAATTTGGAAGTGGGCTGAGGAAAGAGATTATAAGTATAAGACTAATAATGAGCTCTACGTAGACAATTTTAATTTGTAAATTTTTTTATTACAAATTAATTTGTGAATCATAAAATTTCTTTATTAATTTTATTAAATAATTTACTTTTTTTTGAATAATTGTCCTTGATATTTGGAAAATATTGACAGAAAAATGACAGATAACGAATTTACCGGGAAATTTAATTAATAAAAATACTTACAAATGGAAAAATATAATTAAAATATTGATTTTATTTATTTCTGAAGACTTAAATATGAAGTAAAAACTGCATTTTATTTAATTTTTAACTATATACACAAATTTGTTACGACAGTATTCAAAGTAATAAAAAAAAAAGATAAACTTATCATTTTTCAAGAAGTTATTTTTATTTCATTTTAATTAATAATAAATTAAACAATTTACAACACATACAGCCAGCTGCAGTAACAATTAAGTTGTACTCAATAAATCTAGTTTTAGTTCAAAATGAACTATACACTTAAAAATTTTTAAGTATAACTTAAACAGTGAAAACGAGCTTTTTGTTAACATTTCTTCTACTCAATAAATACGCATTTAAATACATACATATGTACAATAAAATATCTTTAAAAAAAAGTAAATAATATCAAATTAAAGGCAATTAACTTTAATAAGAATTCCACACTGTATACATTGTAAAAAAACTCTATTTATCTACTTATTCTGGCAACTTTAAGTTATGAATTACGGCGTATGTAAATTCTTGTGTACTAGATTGACCCCCAATATCTTTCGTACGTATTTTTCCATCTTCTAACACTTTATTAATAGCATTTCTTATCATGGCACCATATTGTGGTAAATTAATGTGATTTAGAAGTTTTGCTGAACATAAAAGCATAGCAGTTGGATTTGCAACATTTTTTCCAACGGCTTCAGAGAAGGTGTGACGTGCACCCTAAAAAAATGTCGTTTTAAACAACGCTCAGACTTCAAAAGCAAGCCTTACAGGTTCAAAAACTACACAATTAGCTGAATATGAGGCACCAGCAACAACACCGGCACCTCCAACTAAACCAGACGCCAAATTGTCGATAATGTTACCATATAAATTTGGTGTGACCATAACATCGAATTGTTGCGGTTTGGAAACCATTTGCATGGTACAATTATCAACAATCATCTTTTCAAATTCAATTTTTGGATACAATTTGGCCATCTAGAAACAATTTCAATTATATAATTGATTACGTAATGATTGTGGTATATTATTGGGTACTTCTTCGCATGATTTCAAGAACAATCCATCGCCCAATTTCATAATATTGGCTTTATGAACTGCAGTCACCTTCTTTCTGTTGTTTTTCGTGGCATAATCAAATGCAAATTTTGCTATACGTTGCGATTTGGTGGCAGTTACAATTTTCAAACATTCCACAACACCTTTGACGCTCTCATGTTCCAGTGCTGAATATTCACCTTCGGTTTGTTCACGTATGATAACACAATCAACATTATCGTGTCGACATTTAATTCCAGGCAAAGATTTTACATGTACAACATTTGCATACAAATCTAATGACGTTCGCAATTTCATATTTAATGTTTGCAATTCGCCAGTATGGCTGTAATCCGGTGTGGCTAGAATGCCTTTCAGACAGACACGATTTTTCGTTATCGATGTGGCCACATCTTCCAAGTTTGCGCTCAATGTTGGATTCACTTCGGAGAAGAAATACGCTTCAAAATCTACTGGAATTCCAGCAGCTTTGAAGACCTCCTGAACTGAATGAACCAGTTCAGGACCGACACCGTCTCCAGGTATTAACGTACATTTTGTACGCGTTTCTGGACGTTCTATAGGGACAGCCTGTGGAAATTTTCACTGATAAGATTATGAATCCAGATTTTTGATGTAAAACTTACTGCAGCAGCTGCTGAAGCTGGATTATTGCTAGTATTGTGAAAACAACGTGCTGTCATGCACTGAGCGCCCTTAAATTTCAATTTATTTTTGAATTATTTGATCATATGATTTAAGTTAAAAGATGTTATATCATCAGTGTGGAAGTTTTTTTTCCTTACCTGAACTATACTGCGTGGAACACTACGAAATATGAGCGACATATTGTATAAATGCTTTCTTTATATAAAAAATGAATAATTAAACTAAAATTTTTAATTCAAATATTAATTTAATAATATTTTTATATAATAGGGTTATGCTTATGAAAGCATTTGGAAGATTATTCTTCTTCTACTTCCAAAATCCTAATGAATTTATGAGCCCTAGATGGCACTTGATCACGCTTTGATAACTTTTTACTAATTTTTACGTAATGTGAGAGATTTACTACTTTAAGCTTAAAATTATGCGAAATAAAAATTTGAATTTGTGAAAATCCCATTGCAATGCTTATTTGTGAATATATTCTATGTTTTACTAGCTTGTTGGCAAATAGGCCTTATTGCGTTTGTGACGGAACCTACTTTTTCTAAACTAGGTAAATTATGGATAGATACCGCCACTTTAGGTCATACTGTACGTGACGTCTGACGTCACAAACAACGATCAGTCAGAAAAAATATGTCGGCATGCTAAAGGATCAAGTGATAATTGTTGTGTAAAAATAATTTAATAAATCGGTTTTCCAAAATTTACTAAAACACTATTTTGTATAAATAAAGACTAATAATAAATTTCTAAAATAATGGCTACACATTTACTGCTGGGTAAACCAGAATATATAGTTGGTGGAAAATATCGTTTAGTTCGCAAAATCGGTAGTGGATCATTTGGTGACATTTATTTGGGTATAAATATCACAAATGGAGAGGTAACTACATATTAATGTATTAATTAAAAAATTTCCATTATTATTT
Source organism: Oryzaephilus surinamensis (assembly GCA_004796505.1). Taxonomy (NCBI): domain Eukaryota; kingdom Metazoa; phylum Arthropoda; class Insecta; order Coleoptera; family Silvanidae; genus Oryzaephilus; species Oryzaephilus surinamensis. The sequence continues at coordinate 25,964 of SSSI01010070.1, forward strand.
AATGTGTTCAATGGTAAATGTAATGATGGCATATCGTATGGGCATTATGGTGTAATGGTTCTTTGTGTTAAAGGTGGTTTGACATATAAGCACAATGGCTGCCATTTCTACAGGCCATTCTCTCGTTTATTTACGTTATATTGCTTATTTGTGGAAAATATCCTTGCACAGTTTCCATTACACATGAATATGCCTTGAAATTCAATAGAATGAAAATTCTATATTATATTGTACAAAATATAAAATAAATCCCGCATTGTTTTGTAAGCAATTCAACAAAAAGTAGGTTACTTCTGCAGGATATAAAGGCTCTTACGACATATTTCACAATTTTATAATTATTTCACTAAGTAGCTTTTAATCATTTTACTATACATTGTTTTAATTTAAGAAAATAAATTGTATAATAAAAAAAGTGAGTGCCTTGTCCTCCAATACGCCCCCAAAATATGTCCATTCATCCACGCAAGAAACTGTTTTTCAATTAATTCGACTGTGAAATTAATATAATATAAAAAAAGTACAATTCCAAGGTAGTTAATAATAGAAATATTATTATTGCGCGTGCATTTATTGTCATTTCACTTTAATTCATATATTCAAGGGCAAATATTAGAAAACCAAACAAAATGCATATTTTCTTTGATTAAATATTTTATTGTAATTGTTTTTTTTTCTTCCCTCAGGAAGTAGCTGTCAAACTTGAATCAATTAGAGCCAGACACCCCCAACTACTATATGAAAGTAAATTGTATAAAATCCTCCATGGTGGAATAGGAATACCACATATCAGGTAAAACTGCAGGTTTTTTTTATCTGTTATTCTTTGTTTCTGTCATTCCGTCTGATTCAGACAATTATTTCAATTCCAGCAGTTAAATTTACATAAATGACTAATTCTATTCTAACTGTTTTGTCGACCAATACTGATAATTATATGCATTTCCATTGAAATTACTGTACAATAATTAACAAAAATGTATAGATATTTTTGTTTGTTCGTAAAAGTGGTAATTTATAGAATGACGTCGTTAAGTTTATCATTGCAAAATTGTCGATTAGTTTTAGATAATACTATTTACAAGTTTTTATAATATTGAATTTTTGAAGGTGATTTATGAAATATTTACCAAGCTAAATTGATTTTCATCATAAATAAAGAGAAAATTTTGTACTAAATGATTCTTTTTTTCGACTGTTTTTTTCTTGTTGTTTTTAATGGTTTCTGTTGTGATCCAACCGGTCGAGTTACTTTGTTACTTCTCTTATATAATAATAAAATGTAGGTTGCTTATAAACGTTAAATGAGTGCACAATACAACAACATAAAAGATTTAAAACAATTCTAAACTTCATTAATTTATATAGGAAAAAAAAGCAGTAACAATAATTTATTTCTATTACAGTTAGAACAGGTGACATTGTTACCTGTTTTCCTGTTTTAATATTAAACAACAGTATATAACTTTTAATAATAATACATATACAGTAGAATTGTATTATTTTTCCATTTACATGACCATTTATTAATTATTATTATTATGCAAGTTGTGAAAACAATTCAACAACAAAACTTTATATCCAACATATCTTCTGTGGCGGAAGTCTTGAATTTGCTCTTAATTTAGAATTTTCGACAAGAAATTCGTTTCTAATAGGTTCATTCCATTTGGATTTTCTTGCAATTTAATCATAATTTGTCGATTTTGATAAATTTCGTATGTACATAAAATTTTTTTGTGTTTGTTTCCTTTTAATACAACATAGCATAAGGTTTACATAGTTTAGTGTTGCACACAAACAAAGTTTACTGACCCCATCCATCGTTTTTAAATGCATGTATTGGCCGTAATGTATTTATATATATATATAAAATATAAAGTGGATGTATATTATTGTCCAATGTGTGCGAGTGAATAAGTTGAAAAGTGACTTTGTGACGAATGTTGTTGGCAACATCGACCATTACATTTGATGGTAAATGGTATGACGAACCCAACCAACATTGATATTCTTCTTCAATATTATAAAAAAGAAATTGTTGTGATCCACAAATGATGATTGAAATGTGAAAAGGTCAATAAAATCAATTGAAAATTTTGTTCATTTTTATTACAAACCCAATATTATTATTTTAAAAACTTATTTCCTAGGTATATATAGTATATATAGATTTTTAGTAATGATTTTACGTAATTCGTTCTTGGTTCGTGTTTAGTGATTTCGTACCCGTTTTTGTTTTTCGTACCTGTTTCCTGTTATACACACTCTATTTGTTTTATTGTTTATAAGCTTTTGTCATGTGATGAATACGATTGATTAAAAACTAAATTAATAGTAAAGAAAAGTGTCATATTTTTTATTTTTTTGAAATTGTACAACCCTTTTGATTCCATATATATCATTGTCATTTTTTCCTTACTAGAAGATTTTTATATATTCAAAACCATCAATCATTCTTATGTTGAATTTCGTGCGAATCAGAAACTTTAATCCTTTGCTCTCAATAAAAATCGATTAACCTATTTGAGACATGAAGGGCATTTTCTAATATTACAGTGTTTTATTTAATTTAACATTTATTTATTTCTAATCAATTTCGATTACAATATTTTTTGTACGAATTTAAACTCGTAACTCGTTTTTTTTTTTGGTAACATCTTCATGTTTTGTATTTTGGTCAGTTTTTACTTTCTCTATTAGTTATTATTATTATTGGGATCTTGTTTTCGTAAGTGGGTGTTTTTGCATATTGTTCACAATATGTATTTTAATAAAACTTTCTAAATATGATTTCGTATTTGACCGAAATTTTGTACAAACAAACTACATAATATAATGATTATCTGTTGATACAGTTTTGATAATGTGAAAATTATTTATTAATATATTCAAATTAATGTAATAATATAGAAATTAAATGCAGGGTATCTGGTTATAAACATGTAGGATGTAATGGTGAGAAGACTAGTTTTACTTGAAAGTTTACTTCAACCATATGTTATCCTACAAGAAGACTTTTTTAAATATAAAATAAAGAATCACCTGCTTTCAATTCGTTTTTTTTCTTTTTTTTGGTTTGTTGTTCATTTTATGGATTCCCGGTTTTCGTTTTATATTTTCCTGGATTAAAGCATGAATATGACATGTTATGCCTTTCTCACGTGGCTGTACAGAAAGAGGGGCTAATATATTTTTAGAATTTTTTTCAGGGACACAAAACACTTTATTATAGGAAAAATAACGTTAGAAATAATTAAATAATGTTATAAAAGAAACTTTAGATGTTGTTTACCTTGGAAGGAAGGATTGGAAGATGATATTCGTGTGTAAGTTTTCATGTGCTTTCATATCTATTCAATTGATATAGAAAAAGTTTACACCTGTTACAAAGTGAATCTGATGGTTTCCGTTTTATTGTTCTTTTCTAGTGGTACATTGCACTTCAAAACTTACAGAAAAATGCTTTTCTTCTTCATATGATGTTTTTTCTTTTCGTTGTTTTAAGGAAATAAGGAAGTTGATAAAATGAAAACAAGGCTAGAATATTTTTTTGGAAAAAAAATGTCAATGTTACATACCATTGGTATTAAATTATTCATTTCGTATTATTTTTGGATATTCTACATAAGAATTTCAAAGTCAGCCACCCATATATTACAAACTTAACCGAAATAAGCAAAATTCGGTGAAACTTTCACCGAAATTATGAATGTAATCGCATTTTTTTTTTTTTTGTTAAATAAATCGGATGTGCATTTGATTTGCTGTTTTATTACACTTTCTTTTATACCGAATTTCATTTTCTATGCAATAATAAAAAAATAAAGAATTATAAGCAGGATATTGAAATTTGTTCGTTATTTTTGTGTTACACTTTTTTTTTTTGGTAAATGAAATTTGTATGTCGATTAAGAATCATAACAGTACATCCGAAAAAAAAATTGAAGATTTCGTTGTGGTGTCCTCATTTTTGCACACCTTTGCATTTGAAATACAGGTCAACACGACAAAAGTGAACGTGATATTTGTCATTTTTGTGACAATACTTTAGAAAAATAATAAACGGAAACATGTGGTTAAATTATTATTCTATATAATAGTTGGTAAATATGTTATAAATTATGTATATATCAAAGGAATTAAAAAGAAAAACGTGTAGGTAGAAAAATAAATGAGGAAAATCGTTAAAATATATATATTGTATATTGCCTGTTTTTATTGAATTCATTTGAATGGCACGTGTATTAAACACATGTATTTAATTTTCTTCTGATGATTTATTTTTAGATTATGTGCTTTTGTGAAAATTTTACATTGTACATGAAAATTGAAATATGTCAATCAATATTTTATTATTTATAGTAAACAAAAGATAAAATAAATTTGTAATAAAGGGAAAAAAGTTGAGTGTTGATTAAATCGGAATGACAATAATTAATTGAGATAAAAAGACAATTTATATATCACACATTAATATTTGTTTATTTTTATTTTTTTTAGATATTATGGCCAAGAAAAAGATCACAACGTCCTCGTAATGGACCTATTGGGCCCATCATTAGAGGATTTATTTAATTTTTGTTCACGTCGTTTCACAATAAAAACAGTCCTAATGTTGGCCGATCAAATGATTGGTCGCATTGAATACGTCCATTGTAAATCATTTATACATCGCGACATAAAACCGGATAATTTTTTAATGGGCATTGGCCGTCATTGCAACAAGTTGTTCCTTATTGATTTTGGTTTGGCAAAGAAATTCCGTGATGCCCGTACACGATTACATATTGCATATCGTGAAGATAAAAATTTAACAGGAACAGCCCGATATGCTAGCATAAATGCCCATTTAGGTATTGAACAATCTAGACGCGACGATATGGAATCACTCGGTTACGTATTAATGTACTTTAATAGAGGATGTTTACCATGGCAAGGTCTTAAAGCGGCAACAAAAAAACAAAAATATGAAAAAATTAGCGAAAAGAAAATGTCTACACCCGTTGAAGTTTTATGTAAAGTAAGTACGATTCCATTTTGTAACCAAAATACACTAGTTGGTTACTGTTTTCAGTTGATAGTTTGTTGCTATGGTAACCGATTGTTTAAAGAAAACAATATGATGGTTGCTATAGAAACAAAATTTTAATTTGATGTATAGTAGCCTTTGGATAAACGAGACTGAATGGGGTGGTTTTTTTTTTGTTTGTTTTTTCCCAGGGTTTCCCAGCCGAATTTTCCATGTACCTGAACTATTGTCGCGGCCTGCGTTTCGAGGAATCTCCAGACTATATGTACCTGCGACAGTTGTTCCGTATATTGTTCCGTACATTAAATCATCAATACGATTACACATTCGATTGGACAATGTTGAAACAGAAGGCTGCCGCCGCCGCCGCCACTGGGGGTGCAACTGTTGCACAACCGCAAACATCACAGGCTGCCGCCCAACAATTAGGTACATTAATCAATAAATTAGTTGTTTGATTAATTTTCTTTTTTTTTTTTGGAAACGCTTTATTTTTTGTATGAAAGAATAATTTTTTTCTAATTTTTTAACCTAATTTTTTTTTTTTTTGTTAAACTTGTTAAACATATATTAAAAATGAGAAAATCTTATATGGTGCCCCCTCTTTTCAGCGAACCGTGACAAAAAAGACGACGATAAGAACAAGCAGAATTCTGCTAAAGGTACTGCACCAATTAATAAAAATATTTACGCTGCTTTGGTAAAGAAGTGATGTTAAAATAAAAAAAAAAATAATGATTTTTTACCACATTTAGATTTACAATCAACAAATCATTTTTGTTGTTGTTTAATTTTTTTCCATTGGATTTCATTCACTTTTCTTATACTAAAAGTATTTTTCCATTTTTTATGTATATTTTTTTTCCATTTGTATTATTCCCTTAAAATTAATTGTTAATAGTTCATTCTTTTATTATTCTCCATTTTTTTTTTCCAATTAGCCCATTTTATTTTGCTTAATATTATTGCACTTTTCTATTATTTGAAATAATCGTGTAAAAATTATTTAAGTTTCTGTTAAATTACTTGTAATTTTTGTTAAATTTCGTAATAAATTTATTTCAAACAAATTGAAGACAAATTTTTAAATTCGGTCATTCTTTTTTCTCTAAATGTGACAAATTAAATGTTATTTTTTACACATTGTTCCAGGAAAGAAACGACAAGACACCTCATTTACTAATTCGAAGTGATATTAAAAAAAAATTAATTAATTAAATAAAAAGTCAGACTGTACTTATTTATTTTTCTGTTATATATGTTTTTTAAATTAATTGGTGTGCTTGATTTGAAATTTTTTCTTGTGTTATTTGTTAATAATTAATTTTTTTACTGATTTCTTTAAATGTCCATCAATCATCTAACTAAATGAAAATTGATTGAATAGGGTAAACACTTTAATTTATTTTTAAAAGTGGGTACCCTCTTATGCTAAAACCGATAAATTACGTATAAAAATAATGCATGTTGTACATAATATACTTATAAAATAAACAATTTTTGATTTTAATTGTGATTAATAAACACATAAAATGTTTTTTGTGTTTATTTCTAGGCAATCGTTAACGCAACGTTTCAAGTGTTGTTTCAACATCGTCTCTGCATCGACTGGATTTAAAATGCTAATTACAAAAAAATTCTACAAAAAAAAAATAACAATATTGTAACAAAATCCAACCAACATACACAAAATCTTCAAAATATTATTGTGTGTGTGTGTGAGACAAATTATAATATGTAATATTTCTGTTGTTCATTTTGTATTAATTAAAAATATATATTATATTACTGTGCAACTAATGGTATGAAATATATATATATATATAAAAAACAAAGAACAAAAAATTGACTTTAAATAATTAAAATAAAATCCCTATTAATTTCTATTGTAAGTGATTATATTATACGAATTAATTACAATTAATTATCATTTTTTTTTTGTTTAATATCTACCTGTCATTTTAACGGATATTTGTATATTATTAATTAATTATAGGAAACTAAAAAAAAAAGATAATTGAAAAAGGTAACGGCCATTTAATAATAAGCAAAACACAAAATTATCTAAGGCCAATATCTTTTTTTTATAAATATATATATAATTGGATAAATGTATGTATGTGCAACAAGAATTATTGAAAAAGATTTTCTTTTAATGTTCTTTTCAAGAAAAATATATAGTGTGAAATTATGATGATGTGTGCGAGTGACTGCAAGTAAGGCTGTTGTATTATTTAAACTATTCTTTAAGCGTAGAAGTATGTAATATAAAGAAAAAAAATTAAGAAAACAATACAAAAAAATATGATACACTAAAGTCGGATTCGGATAATAAGTGAGTACCATAATGTCAATATAGAATTTATAAAATTGTGAGTAATTGATCCAATTACCATCTTAAATGTTTAACAAACAAATATAGTGGTATGAGGACTTGTACATTATAAAAAACCGTGAAATTGTGATCTTAAGAACTGTTTATTTTCTAAGTTTTAATTGTACGTTATTTTATAATGTAGTTGTCCAAATAAAAGAATTATTAATAATAATACATTGCTAAAAATGGTGTTATTGTATTTGTTTATTAATCGCGAACTGATATTTATAAGATATACAATAATGTTTTAATAATTTGTTGAATTGTGGTCGTAATTTTATTAATTTTTTTTTGTTATAAAATTGAATATATTAATGCGACTATAATTAAACAATTTATTAGATGTAAAAAAAAACGTTTTAGCTTTATGTATTTGGTAAATTAACAACAAATTCGTAAATAAAATAATTCATCAGTGAATTATTATGGAAAAAGCCAAATCTTAATTAATGAAAATGGAAAAAGTTATAAACATAATATTCAAATTAGAACGCAAATTTATACCGTTTAGGTGAGAAAAAACAAATTTTCATAAAAATATTATATAATAGTGTCTCCGAATTTTTAAATATATTTGTGATAGTATCTGTATATTGTATAAAAAAAGTATACTATGTTCAAGTTATGTTTGTTTTGCCAAAATATGCTGATAAATTTGTGTTTCTAGTTTTTATCAAAAACAAAAAGAAATCATTTGCATAGTTAAATTTTATTGAAAGAATCTTTAACTGTGATTTGTTTATAACCGTTTTGTGACCAATTTAATTACTAATTAAAGAATGTCTTTAAAAGAAGTTCAAAAAATGTATATGAGGATTAAATTTTAAAGAAATACGTGAATTGAAAAGCACTTATACGTATATTGTTTTTTTTTCATTATTATTGTAATAATCGTACGAATTGTAAAAAGTTGTGGAGATTTTATTTTATTTTTCGTAGCTGCAACTTAAAATCAGCAACTGCCATGTTAATAATTAATTAACATAATAGGGAAAGAAGTGAATAACAAAAAAACTATTTTAAAAATTAAAAAGAATGCAAAAATTACATCTATATGTATGTACTATTTAATACTACTTTTATGAACCATTTGTAATTTAGTTTTATTATTGTTATTTGTGTAATTTTACGATATTTTTCTCTCTTTTGATTTTTTTTAGTAACAATAAATATTACAATAGATTTTTTCTTCTGTGGGTCGCTAAAGGCGTTTATTATTTAAGTTAAATAACAGTGTTCGACATAATTTGTAATGGAACTGTTACATTGAGGTATTGCGAAATAAAAAAAATTATAAAAATTGTAGTGTTTAATCATTCATTGAAATTGTTAATTGCCTTTTTTAATAAAGAACCAAATAAAGAATAAGTGGCAATTTTTTTGCCCAATTTATAAAAGAAAGTTCGTATAGACGTGTATCTAAACTTTGTACATTTCAAAGTGCATTTATTTAAATAGAGTCATAACACTTTCGAAAATAGCACAATCAAATGTTAGATATTCGTTAATAAGAACGGTTTTACTTGAAATGACACCAATTTACCTTAAAAATTTCTTCGTATTTTAAATTTGAATATGAAATTTTGGTTTGGGGTTTTTTGGATTATGAGGTTGGAAGCACGAAAAACCGAACTTTTCAAAAGTAAGTAGATAATTACTTTATTTTATGTGAATACTTTTATTTACTAATATATGTACATAATTAATAGCAACTTTAATAATGTGTTTTTAATTCAATTATAAGTAATAAAAATTTTATTTAAAATTATTTCGGTATTCTAGTTCACCAAAAACGTAACGCGCTCTTGTGAGTTGTGACGTCAGGAGTGGAAGAAGAAAACTTTTCTTCACGATTTAAATGACATTCTTTTTCTTATAAAATTAGAATTAAATACAAAAATATGTCTAACAAGTCTAATAATAAGGTTCCAGTTTCACTGGAATCAATTGATTTCACAAATGTAATAATAGCAGTACTTGTAATTTTATTAACTTTAGGTAAGTACAATATTTCCCATAGTTACCATATGTTGAGGTTATTTTTCTGAAATTTATTTAATATTCCAGTTTTATTTGCTATTTATAGAAGAACAAAAAGTGTACGAAATGGAATTTTATTGACAGGTTTGTGTGATAGTGGAAAAACTTTATTATTCTCACAACTGGTATTCAAAAAACACATTCAAACTCACACATCGATTAAGGAGAATACAAGTAATTACGTGGTCAACAATGTGCGTATTTAATTCAATGTTGTCTTGACGAACTCGGCCTGTGAAAACATTTTTAGGACGTTTTGAAGATAATCGACGTACCCGGCCATGAAAGATTACGCGATAAATTCTTTGAACAGTACAAATCTTTGGCTAAAGGCATTGTTTTCGTTGTGGATTCATTAACTTTACAACAAGATATACGTGATGCTGCCGAATACCTCTATAACATCTTAACGGATGCTGTAGTCGTTCAGAATAAGCCGAAAATATTGATACTGTGCAATAAACAAGACCAATCGTTGGCCAAAGGCAGTAATGTGGTGCGATCAATTTTCGAAAAGGAATTGTAAAGTTATTTTCAGTATTTTATATGTGTGAGTGTCTTATTTTTTATTTCAGAAATACTTTGCGCTCAACTAAAGCCAGTCAGTTGGAGTCTGTGGACCCAAATGAAAAACAATCGTTAAAACTTGGAAACGATTCTAAGGACTTTGAATTTTCTTCTTTACCAATTAAAGTGGAAATTGCCGAATCGGCTGCTTTTAATAAAAACGGTTCGCCTGATATTCAGCAATTGAACAATTGGTTGACAAACGTCTAAAGTATTAATTATTGTTTTTGTTAGTAAATTTATATTTTCTTTTTCGTAATAAAACCCGGATAATTATATAAATGGACTTTTTTAATTCATGATATCAATAACATAAACAATTTGATTTAAATATAAACAGAAAATGATATAAATATAAATAATTTTAGCATGTTAAAAACAGGCACATTTAGAAATTTTCTTTTTATAATAAAGTAAGTTTCTTATAAAATTTCCTCAAGTACACAATTCTGTATTAATTTAAATTTAATATTTAACTAACTTCCAATTCGGCTTCGACTATTTTACGATATTCTTCGAAACCACCTTCTATACTCTTAACTGTACCATTACCACAAACCCACAATTCATTACAAACCATTCTGATAAGTCTTTCGTCGTGCGACACTAATATTACGCCACCCTATAAATAAATAATTAAATTAAAGAATAAACGAAATTTTAAAAAGTATTCACTGTGTATTTTTTTATTGCTTTTCCTAATGCCTCAATTGTCTCAATATCTAAATGATTAGTGGGTTCGTCAAGAACCAGAAAATTCGGTCGACCCATACACATTTTCGCAAATGCTACACGAGATTTTTGACCACCAGATAAACTGACCACTGTTTGAAGGGCTAAATCACCCGACACACCAAAACTGCCCAACTGTCTTCGGTACTCCTCAACGGGCTTACCTAGAAAAAATATCAATTAGTCACAATTGGCGTTTGTAAATTGTCAAACTTCTTTTATACCCGGATATGATTGTTGCAGTAATTCCACTGAACTAACATTCATATCTAATTGGTCAACGTGATGCTGACTAAAATAGCCAAACTTTAAATTACGATGAACGTGTGTCATGCCCGACGTCGGTGATAAAATGCCCATAATAATTTTAAGTAATGTCGTTTTACCAGCACCATTATCACCAACTATACAGATACGCGAATCCATTGTGGCGCCAAGATTAACATTACTAAAAATTATCCTTTCACTATTATACCTAAACATGACTTCATTTAATTGTAGAATTGGCGGTGAAATTGGTTCAGTATCAGGTAATTTAAGTACTACGTCTGCTTCTTTTATTACTGGTTTCAATTCCGGCCTAAACATAAAAACAATTAAGTTATTGTAAAAAACAAGACATTATTTATTACATCTTCTCCAACACTTTAATTTTCGATTGTACCAAAGCGGCCCTATTTGCATTATATCGAAAACGATCAATGAACTCTTGTATATGTTGCCGTTGTTGGATTTGCGCCTCATATTCGCGCTGTTGATTTTTCAATTTTTCAAACTTCGTTTTCTCAAACTGTTCATAATTGCCGCGATACACATCAATACGTTGCGAATGTAAATGCAATATATCCGTTGGTACTGTATCGAGAAAATTACGATCGTGCGAAACGACCAACAACGTTGTTGGCCAATTTTGTAAATAATTCTCCAACCATATTATAGCTTTTATGTCCAACATGTTGGTGGGTTCATCCAGTAACAATAAATCGGGTCGTGCAAACAAAGCCCTAGCCAATGCTAGACGCATTCTCCAACCACCTGAAAATGTTTTTGTCGCTTGTTGTTGCATTGTTGTGGTGAATCCTAAACCGTTTAATATTATTGATGCTTTTGCTGGTGCTTTATCGGCTTCAATATTCTGTAATTGCGCATACACTTCGGCCAATTCGTTGTGCAGCGTCTGCTCAGCAGAACTAAAAACCAAATAATTAACAAACTTTATTGGAAATCATTGCGATAATTTACCCTGCATTGATTAAAGCGTTAATTTCCTTCTCTCGTTTCAATAAATTCGATCGAACTGTATCACATTCAAGAACACTGTCCAAAGCTATTGTATCATCGCCGACAACTTCTTGTTCAACATGTAATATTGATACGTGCGTCGGAATTCGTAGAGATCCATTTGAAATCATACGCAATAGTGTACTTTTACCAAGACCATTTCTACCAACTAATCCATAACGTCTGCCAAATGCCAGTGTTAAATCTGCACCTTGCAGTAACACCCTTAAATGGATAAATGAAATTATAAGTCAACTAGTTTGTGAAATAATTAACGAACCGATCCCCGTAAGCAATATCGAAATTTTCTATTCGTATATCTTGTGTTCGATTATTTCCTTTTGCCTCTAATTTACTTTCTTTTTTACTGGTTACCTAAAAAGCAAAAAATAAAAAGATATTCGTAGCTGAAAATGGGTTTGCTTGCTTGAGAAGCTGTGGCAGATTCCAATTTCGGTACATGAACTGTTTTCACTTCTTTGGAACGCTTCTCTTGTTTTTCTTGTAGTTTTGCTTGAGCTTTTTCTAGTTTTTTGGCATCCACTTTCTTAAAATAACAATGATATTACTAGTTTCAACTATTACAGTGGAAATTTACCAGTGTATCGTCTCTTTGCATCAACCATATACTTTTAATGTCCTCGACTTGCGTTTCCAAATTTGCCGCCATCGAACCTAAATGTACAGGTGCATTAAGCACCTTTGAAGTGCCATTATTAGTTGGTGTTTTGTCGGGTTTCATCATATTTAATAGTTCATTACATATGTTTCTACGAATCAAAAGGAATAGTTCAGTAGATTTTTATTTCTTTGTCAATTTATATTTTACCGAATGTCTTCTTCTGTTTTATCGTCCGATATTTCGTGTAAAACTTCTCCAATTGCTTCGTAAACCTCTTCACTGTCCTCAAAGTCATCGGCGCCGTTTTCTAGGACTCCTAGAAAGTGCTTAATTGTTAAATGTTGCACAATTTTGAATAATACATTACCTTCTACATATTGTTTCAAATCGTCGTCTATTAAAGGGAAAACATTTTTTATATATTCACTACATACAGCCATTGAAAAGGGTTTTTAATTAAAAAAATAATTAGAAATATTTAATTGTAACCTTCAAATTTATTAAAAAATGATAAAAAGAGAGATGCTAGAAATGTGTCAAAAATTGTTCTTATTCTTCTCGTTTTAACTACCAACCAAAGCAAATTAAAGTTACTAGGTGTTTTTGAAAAATTAACGGAAACCTAAAATTGCCCTCCAAATTTAAGTCAAAAACAAATAAAAAACCGGAAATCCGTAGTTTTTCATAGAAATTATAGGTTATTTTCGTAATTTGGAAATTAATAAGAAAACAGTAAGTTCTTTTTAGATATTTTATTTGTATAATTTAAAAAAAATCACAATTTTCGAGTATAAATAAAATGGAATGTAAAAAATTGCACAATCGAAAAGTACATTAATCTTTAAGTACGGATATGGAATTACATGAAAAAATTAATAAACGGAAAACGTTAAATCTTATTTCCTATTTGAGATCTTACATTAATTATAGAATACAATACCTTTTTTACATTTTACAACACAGATCTTTTATCTTTAATAATTAAGTATCAATTATTATTAATTGATTTTTTTATACAAAAAATAAAAAAATATATAAAAAAGCTTTCAGGCACAGGATTTATACAAAAGGTTCGTTATTTTACATTAAAATATTCCATTTTGCAAAAATTAATAATAAAAAAAATTAAATTCCTAGTCATGGCTTGGAAAACGTTTGGACAATTTAAAAACCAAACAGTCACTAAACATAATTTTTAATAAAATAATTTAAAGTCTTCATCTCTGAATGGCTAATGATACTACCGAATTTAATCAGGAAAAAACTATTTTATAAATACTACATTATTATAACTAAATTACAGATTATATATCTTTAATTTTAATTTTTATATTATGTTAATTACTATTTGCACAAATTAAACAGCTGCCGTTTGGTCCTTTTTTCATAATAATTAGCTATTTTGAGCAATTATCCAATTATCTTATAAATGGCACTAAATCAAATACAAAAGGTGATTAAAACTTGAATAATTTTATTTATTTAAATATGGTTTACCTGCTTGTGCAAATATTAATTATTACAATAATTATAAAGCTCTTATTATTTTCTTATTGGAACGTAAATTCGGAATGTTCGATTGTTACAAAAACAGTCTTATTACTGGAATGTATAAATATACTATTATTTAAATGAGTATTTTATTATTATTATATATTTATGTAATGATATAAATGATATTAAGAGAGGCAGTGTAACAGAATCTAAATTAATTGTTTTGATTAGAAACTTACTTTATATAACAATAAATAGGGTATTTTGTACATTTACTAAAAAAATATTCATCAAACAGATGTCTCTTCATTTTTATCGTCGATTCTATAAGGAAATTATCACATTAATACAAATTCCATCCTATAAAAGATGAATGGAAGCTTACCCCATACAAAATTCACCAGCATATTGAAAAATATTTATTTGTTAATGGAGTATTCCCAACACCATCTAAATACCCATCACAAAGCGAAATGTTAGTCATTTAAGCTCTACCAATGGAATAATTTACTATGGTTTTATACTTACTGAGGTGGTTCTGGTGGATGACCAGAATGTATCATAGAAACAGGTGGCATTAATGGCGATGGTGTACCTCGAACACTACCACAGACCGAACCATGTATTGAACCCAACACCGAACCCATTCGACTGCCCATATGCGAGCCCATTGTCGATCCATGGTAATCTATACCAGGATTATTAATGTCGTTTGTTATTGGCGACATTATTCTGCTCGGAGGTTGCATGTAGTTATTGTGGATTGGTGCATGATCTTCTTCAGCTATAAATTGAATTTATGGAATTTGATTACACAATTTTTAAATTTGCATGGAAATTAATACCTTCTAACATATTGTCTACTGTAAAAGCGTTAAAGAAAAGAAGAAGCGAGTCAGTGCAAAGTCATTAAATAGAAGATTTAGTGAGAATTATGTTTACAAATAACCACATACCTATATAATATATACCGACGAAAAAGTGAGTTCGCCATTTTTATGCCCCTAGTGTATTTTTTAGTGAATTTCATATCTTGCAATTGGCGTATAAAGTGCGCAAAATTCAAAATATGGTTATTTCTTGAATATTACAGCATAAATTGTGTGTCAATTTATTTATGTCACTGACAATTTATGTCAAATGTCACAATTTAGTTATAAATTTAGTTACAATCGCTAAATCAGACTTACGTATTAAAATTCTAGCTTTCCAATTCAGTTTGTTAAAGACATACGTTTACATACTAAATTTATCAAATATTTAAACATCGCCGTCACAATGTCACAAAATAGAAAACAACTTTTAGGTCACTTTACACTAAAGGCATAAAAATGGCGTCGTTTTCTATCTCTTTTTACTAGCCCAGTTTTTAATGTGATTTTAGTAAGGTTGAAGCGGTATATATTTTATAGGTATGTGCAAATAACTAGTAATTGCTTACCAGTATAAGGGAATAAATATTTATCATTCATATGATGTTTGTCGTCCAAATCAGAGCCCCTATCCCTATATTCTTGATAATTCATGTTATCATGCGGTATCATCTTTGGTAAATAATCTTCTTTAAATCCAGTGTTGTTGTAATGGTTATCATATTGTGTCCCATGCACCATATATTGCTCAGATTGTAATGCAGGTGGTAAAATTGTTTCCGATGTTACATCTGGGTTTGGTAAAGGATTTGGTGAACTAATTTTATGACAAAACTCATTATCCGAACCTGTTTCCGCCGACCAACGTCCGATTTCTGGAACTACGTCATCAGACAAGCATTTATTAAATTTTATTTTA
>SSSI01010071.1:4677-22702 GCA_004796505.1 Oryzaephilus surinamensis
ATTTGGGAATTAGTTTGTCAAATCTGTTAACAGATTTCAATTTGGAGTTGTAGTTTTTGAAAAATTTGGATTTGAAAATTGCGTAAATTTTTGGTAAAAAATTTTTTCCCATATTTAAATGTTTATAAAAAATTGATTAGTAACATTTTGTGTATAAGTATATAATTACATATATATGCATCTGTAAACTTTATAATCCATTCATTAAATTTAAAATATCAATCACAAGAGAAAAGTTATAGCGCATTTTCCGACTAACCAACAAAAAAAATCATATTTTTCTTTTATAGTGCTCACCATATTGGAAAATACTAATCGTAGAGGAAAACTAATAGTTTCATTTGAACATTTGATGCACTGTTTTAATATCTATTCGAATGAGTGATTTTCATGAAAATTTTCGGAAAATTTTGGTCGTTTGAAATAATGCATATAAAAAATTTGAAAAAACTTTACTAAAAAATTAAAATTCAGACATTTTGTGAAATAAACAGTATTTTTTAATTAAATGGGATACACTGAGCGCAAATCCGTTCACATATTATAATTCAATTTAGATTAGACTTGTAGTTTTTTTTAAATCGGCTTTTGGAAAATTTTCATTTTAAAAATTTCTCAACTAAATTTTTAAATAATCATTTTTATTAATCACTGAATTTGAATCAAATTTTGCTATTATAATATTCTCCAATCATAGCTTTATAAGCCTTTTATAGCTGCTTTTTATCAGATCGTTTTAACTGCACTACAAAAAAATAGTTTTTTTCACCCAACAATATCTATTACTTAAATCAGCTTCAAATATTTTTCATTCAACAACACAATTTGCTATCTTTAGTACAAAATCTTTATTTTAACAAAAAAAATTACAATTTTATGGTTTCCTTACAAAATGATCGTATAAAACAACGTGTTGATAAATGTTTGAAAAAATTCTCTCTCTTCTACAATGATTTTGTATCAAATTTGGATCAACCGATATTATTTGTCTATCATGTTTATGCAAAAATAATAAATTTTTCTTCAAATGGTTAATCACCTTAAAAAAGGAAACAAATTAATTAATCAGAATAATCACAATTTCAAATTCACCCTTATTTTAAATAATCAATTACAAAGTGTACATATTATAATACGACATTAATAACTAAAAAAGAAAACTGTTTGACATTTTCCAATAAAATTTCCATCATCGTGCTTTATCTATAAATCCATTCTTTAATAAATTTTTATTTCACTACTCCAAAACATACATTTCCGCATTGAAAATATACATGCACACATATTATTATTACACATATAATTTTTTTTCAAATTAAACATTTTCCTGATAAAATTTTCACCATGTTAATTTTCTTGGCGTAAGAAATGGAAATTTTGTAATTTTAGTTAATTTGTCGATTTTACCATCCTTCTGACCACCGGCATTTAAACTGATTAGAGATTATATAATCACCGTGAAGGAATGAGATGATGAGAATTGGGGCCTTGTTAATAAAAGTTCACCCCCTCTGAAAAACTTGCCCCACTTTTGAATATAATTAATTGCATTTTTCATCTCTCATTCCACTACATTTTCCATGTCAAACTGTTATAGTAAAACTTTCCAACAACAATTTTAATCACACACACAGTTTTACTATATAATGTGGTTAGAAAATTATTAGAATAATTTCATGAACAACATTTTTCCTGAAAAAATTGTTTCAGTACGTATATAGTGACACGACCAGTTATAAGTTTAAATTTAGATTAGGGTTCGCAACACATTTGAATAATTTATTTTCCAAAAACAACCCAATAATCGTATATATTCTATAAATATAAAGAAGAATTGATTTCTATACAATTTATTGAAAACAAGATGGGACAAAATACGGTATATATAGACAATTTAAATCTGCATAAATGTTTAGTTTTTGTTGTAAAATAAATTCGCCAGTAATTCCCTTTATTACAATATTTGTATAGAAATTGCATGTGAGTTTCTTGTATTTGTACAAAAGGAGAGAACAGAAGAAGAATAATTATGCAAATCGTTTTTTCTCTAATTAAACAAATGTAATTATACATTATACTATATATAATACCTTGTAGTTTTTCGAATCATTATAAATAACTTTTCCTGTACGCCAATTGCAGAATCCCAAATCGGTTCTTTTTGGATGTAATTTTTTTGTACCATTAAAAAATTTATTAAAATCATCATTTGACAAGCGATCATCATAATCTATATAACCAGATATTTCGATGCCACTTTTCGTAAAACATCTCAGAAATATGATAGTCTAATTTTCAAAAGAAAATCAATAAATTTATAATTAATATTTAGAAAAAAAAAACCGAAATGAAATTGAATACTTAACAGATAATATACCAAGACGATTTGGACGTTCTCTATTTGCCAAAGCAATATGTATTGAATCGTTTCCTTTCATATTTTCACTAGATAATTTATATGGTTTGTATGGTGGATTTAAATACAATAATATTGCCTTTAAACGTTGTTGGAATTGTTCTTTACTTAGTGTTTCACTTGATTTTCTATATGTATTTTGTGAAAATGAGTATATAGTTGTTTGGTAAAAATAAAATCAATTCAACCTGTAACCCAATTCAGCAATTGTACGTGAAATTGTTGAACTCTGCAAGTAGCAATGGTCTTCTTGTGTAACCAATGAGTCTAAATAGTCTTCGTATGTTTTATATTCTAACAGGACTATATCCGATTCGATTTCGTCCATTTTCACGACAAATTGGACAAATTTTCAAATAAATTTCTATTATTGTATATTGACAAATGTCTAAAAAGTCAATGAATGCGATGTACTAAGAAATTTTTATTTTTATTCAAGTTTGGGCCGTGACTTTTAATGTTCTTTATTAATTTGAAAATAAGAAACCAAAATCCATCAATATGGATTTAGAGTTGCAATTTTTCAAAAATCTGCATTCGAAATTTGAATGGAAATTTGTAGATAAAAATTATGTTCAATTTTTAAAAATTGACAAAAGATTTATTATTTACAGTATCTTATTATGATATTATAAATAATTACATATGTCCCCTTAAGCTTTTGCTTTATAATTAATTTATTAGATTTAAAATAACTGTCAAAGGAAAAAAGTTATAGTCCATTTTCCTATTCCTATTTTCAACTATATAATAAAAGGGCGCACAAAATAAAAAAATTTCAATTGTAGGGAAAAGTTGTTTGTATGATTATAAATATATAGAGTTTAATATTTATAGAAATGAATATTTTTTGTGAAATTTTTGGAAAATTGTGAAAATTGTTAGAGAAAAAACGACATTTTCAAAAATTTGATCATTTCGGTTTAAAAATTTTTACGAGAAAAATTGAAAATAAAATATAGCTAATACCGATTAATGAAAATGATGTATTATGTGGATTTTCTAAATGGGCTTAACATTTTCAATTTGGAATCGTATTTTAGCGTCATGACGAATTAAAGTTTAATAATTTTAAAATCCTCTGAACGAAATCTTGAAATGGTCATATCTTTTTTATTAATGAACAAATCTTAAAAAAATTCACTAATATACGTATACGAGTATTTTACAAACGTTCCTCTATAAACTGTTTTTTATTCAAATTATTTACCTAGACTAGAAAAAAATTTATATTATTTCAAAAAATAGTGTGAGTAAAAATTTAAAATTGGACATCCTGAACCTAAATCTGTTTACAGAATTCCATTTGGATTTTCTATTTTGGAATTTCTATTTTGAATATATTGAAAATTGCTTATTAAAAATTTCAAATCATTAAAACTTTTTTTATTAATGAATAAGTTCTTAATAACACTTTACCATAATAGATTCCCATCATCCCTCTATGAATTACTTTTTATTAAAACAGTTTAACAGTTCTATTACATTAAAAAATATAGTGCTGGGATAACATTTCCACTTAATAATTTTTTTTAACATGTGAAAATAAAATCGATTTTTAATTATATTTCAGAACACCCCGTGTAATACTCAAGTATGTTTGGGCAGTATGATGGCCCTACCGGGCCGCATCGACATTCGCACCCCAGAAGAAGTTTTAAAACATGCCAAAGATTTCCTCGATCAATATTTCACATCGATTAGACGGTAAATAAATTTTTCAATTCTATTATACATTTTTATTATTTCTTTAAACAAGATTTAGCAAACTAAATCAGCAAAACAAATTGAACGATATAAAAATAAATAAATAAAGAAAAAATATACGTATATATTGTCACCCCTAATTTTGTATTGAAGACAACAGCTTCACATGCAAATATACATATAAGCAAAGATTTTGCGCGCATTTTTTACAATAAGATGGTAAATTTGAACACACGTTTCAGATGTTAGTAAATAGCTGAGAGAAGCTAAAGCCTCTCTTGAGTAATGCTGATTGCTTGTGTTGATCTTGAAACAGTATAAATGTGATAAAAATGTCTCCAAAGGCTTTTTTGTGCTTTTGGAGGGCGCGCGTATGTGTGAAAGAAACTGCGTTTAAGAATTGGGGGATGATTTGGAAACATTTGTTTAAAAAGTATACCGTAATCAGTATAATTTGTACTTTTATTTTTATGTTTTACCTGCCTTATCATCTTATCGACAAAACACCCCCGCACGATTTGTGTGTGGGGGCATGAAATTTACATACACGTATTATGTAAAAAACATCACCCTGTATATATAATCATATAATTTTCCTTGTTCGCTTTGAATTTTATGACTTTACCTACAATTTTAACAATATTCAAGTTATGTGTAAACAACACACATGTACAAAAGGGGGATGAAAATATCAATTTGAACAAGATTGTTAAAAATTTTACAATCTAATATTACAAATATTCTTTTATTTTCACAGTAAATGTATAAAATGTTTTAACTTAATATTTTTATTGGTATATTTAGGTATTTATTAGCGATAATAGGGTGTAAGGGTTAAAAGACAGCTGAGATAATGTAATTTAGTGAATGTCGCCTTAGGATATTAGTGTTTTCCTCTATCAAAACATGCTATTCGATCACAAATCTTGTGTATTACTAACCCTGAATGCATTACAATGTGGTTGTAAACACGATTTTTTCTTTTACAAGATAACATCATTCGAAAAACTCCAATTGATGAAAAAATGGCGAATTTATGATAGCAACAAAGCAACAAAAGTGATTTAGAAAAACGCACGTTGTGCTTATAAAATTGATAAATTCAGTGGTTGTTTTTTACAAGATTTGAATAAAAATTTATACAAATCACATTTACTTTCTCCACGAATTTTCCCAAAGCCATGCATACTTTCCATTTCGTTTTTTTTTTTAATTATATTTTTATGATTACTATAAAAATCGCTTACACCGCCGATAATATAAAAAATACAAATTTTCTTGTATTTCAAATCCCATGTTTGTTGTAAAACTTTACAATTGTATGCATTGTAAAATCAACCCCGATTGGCCTTATTACAAATTTAACCATTAAAAATATTATCAAAAAATCGATATATTCAGACCATAGTATCTAATAAAGAATGTAATGCATATTACGTGGTGCATAAAACCAAATTAAGGATATATAAGGGAATAAGAAGATATTGAAGCTAAAACGTATATAAAGGTATTATATTCCCAAGACGACAATTTTTATATATAGGAAAAGATGCCAATGTGGCTGGATTTTAGTTTTGTACATGTATATAAGGAATAGTAAGTCTGGTCCATAAGGAGACGACTTTTTCCTTTTTTTTGCCATACACTTCACACAGGTACATTTTGGGACCACAATATGTGCGTCCCGTTGGGATTTTAGAGAATAAAATGTGTGTATGGGTTTTTCAGTCAACACACTTTTTTTTACCACTCAGACTCAGACTTATATTATTATTTGCTTATAATGTAGATCAAATAGTCCAGCCCATTTATGTAGATGGGAGCAAGTGCAAAAAGAAGTTGAAGCTACTGGCAGTTATCAACTTACCGAAACCGAACTTATTTATGGTGCCAAATTGGCTTGGAGGAATTCTGTACGTTGTATTGGACGAATTCAATGGTCAAAGTTACAGGTGAATATGTTTTTATTGAATTTTTCAAACGACAAATTTATGTGTATGGGATGAAATAAGTTTTTTATGATTTGAAAATAAATTTACAATTTTTCAACTTGAATATATTCTTGAATTTTCTCAATAAATTCGTTATAATCGGTTAATATGACTAGTAATATTATTTATCTGTTGTATGGTTAAAAATTAACGATTTTTACAATAAATATTTAATTTTCTCATGAAGTAGGATAACTAATGAAAATTTTAAAATTTTCATGATAAAATAATAATAGCGTTTAAAAATTTGTCTTTTTATAAATAAATTCATAAAAATTTTATCAAACACTATTTATTATATTGTTAAATTTTGCAATTATTTTTTATTTCCAAAAACAGTTTTGCATAAAAAAGTCAAGATCAATATTTGTTGTGTAATGCCCTAATAAATGTTATATATTTAAAGTTTAAAACTCTTCTATACAACGTTTAATGTATAATAACAATACGATTATTACTGATTTCTCTTGAAATTTCCACTTATCTTTTGTTATTAAGCATAAAAATGATAAAAATCATATTTTATATTGTAAGTATGAAAGTTTGTGCCCGTTTTCATTCAGTACTAAAAATATTTCAGTGATATTATTACCTAAAAGAGATTTCAAACAAATTATTCAGTTAAAAAGACGACGTTTCGAAAAATTTCAAATTCCCGCTTTGGAACGCATTTAAAAATTGTTTATTTTCGTAACTATGGCAACTATTTCATCGTTGTGGTATGTATTTGTTTAAAAAGCTCGTTTGGTTTAAATGGGCCGAGTTGAAATTGAAAGTTTTAACAAATATGTGTGTATGTGAGTGTAAAGATGATTAATGTTTGATAAATTTGTAACAAAAGTCTCTCATTTCTGTAAATTATTATCTAAAACATGTGTCCGTACAAGTCCATATATTCATTTCAGCATTTCACTCATCATTCTCTCTAAAACTACCAAGGGAAATAAGATATTCCACTTGTAAATCCCATTGAACTCCAGTTTGGCTGCTCTATAATAATCTAACGAAATAGTTTTCTATGCCAAAAGTTTTACATTATTTTCTGTAAAATTAATGACACATTGAAAATTGTCATGAAAATTGTTTTCAATTTTCATATAAAATAGTTTCCTTTTCATTTTTGCTGAAAAAATATACAATAAATCGTATTATAATAAGAGGATATATTGTGTGTATATCTATGTATGCAGATTAAGAGAAAAAAATTCATTCAGTTTAAATAACCATGAAGATTCCCTTACTTTAATCTACAAAGCATTAGAATGTAAAGAAGATGCAATGCAAAAAGACGTTTTTCTTAACCCCCCAAAGTAAAAGATTTTCTCTCTTTTCTTGTTCAACATTTTTTTATTGATGTTTTTTTCGGACTCTGTGTGTGTGATTAGCCGAAATCATCGTATGTAAAGAACTTTAAAAACTTTAAAAATAAAGAACTTTAATTTTTCCTAATAAAATATATACATGTATAATTTATGCGTTGAAGAGAGTGAGATTTTCTTCTTAAATTAAATAAACAAACAAAATACTGACTTAATTAAATTCAGTTCCCATAATTAATTAATAACAAACTTAAATATTATGTTTTATTAAATATTTACACAAACATACCATATTCCAAATTAATTAACTATTAAATACAGAAATAAAATTTCCCTTTTTTAAAACATTACGGATAAGCAATGATTTTCCCCTTAGTTCTTATAGAAAAAGGAAAACATATGCATATACAAGCTAAGAAATAATTTACCTGGCATACACATCGAATGTTCAACGATGTAGAAAATTTAAAACATCAATTGGTTTTTTTAGGTGTGGTTTTTCCTTCTTGGTTGAAAATTCAACCATTCCACACACTATATACAGGGTGTCCACAATAAATGTCACATTGTTTTATAAGGTGATTACTTAATTTTACAAAGAAAATTTGTATAAACTGTACAGGGTGTAAAATATGTATTTCTTGAAAACTACAGCTTTTCTTTAATATTCCAAGAAATGCACTCTGTTAGTGTTTCATGTCAAATTTTGGAAAATTGGCAAAATTTAAATTTTACTTTATTGACTTATTGAATAGGAAATTTTGTTAAAGAATCTTTTATGTCTCTTGAGATTTTTTGTTTAAATGTGTTGTTTTCGAGAAAGATGCAGAAAAGTGAAGATGTGTCATGAATCATTTGGATTTTTTTAATTTCTTTGTTTTCAAATATCTTAAAAACTACTAAAGATATTTGTACTAAATTTGGAATAAAGAAATAGATTTAGTCAAAGATTATTGGCGTCAAATTTAAACCAAGTCACATTCCTATAAACTTTTATTTTATACAAATATACGTATACATACATTAATTTCTAATTACAATTTTAGGTATTTATTACGACGCTTTTTCACTTTTCCCCATTATTCTCAAAAATGGCACATTTAAACAAAAAATGTCAAGAGACTTAAAAAAATCCTTTTTAAATTTTATATAAAATCACTGTAATCAACAAATATCTAAATGGCCAAAATTAATAATTTCTAAAGGGTTTTTCCACCCCTCCATCAAAACTAGTAGAAGGGGTGGCCAATTTTTTAAAAACTTTACTTCAACCTTGGTTAAAATAAACTATATTTTTGTGCAAAATTTTATTTTGATATCTATAGTATTTCTTGAAATATTAAAGAAAAACTGTAATTTTCAAAAAACATTTAACACCCTGTATGTCAAAAACGAACCCGTTATCGATTAGGATTTATGTAGACTTTCTTTTTAAAATAAAGTCAGAAATCACCCTGTATAAAAATCTGACATTATCTTGAAACACCCTGCATATAAAAGAATATAATAACGTAAAAATGTAAATGATGAAAAACTTTTCTTCAAAATATTATATTTATAATTAAATCGATGAGTTTGAAGTCTCACTCTGATGGTGAATTGTTTGTTTTATATATACAAGAGTAACAGGTGTGGAAATTAAAATCGATTAATATGAATTAAGTGCCACAAGAGGGAAAATTTTCACCAATGTAAATTTTGCACGAAAAAAAAAAGATTTAAAAATTTTTAATAACTTGAAAACACATTTTTAATTGTATTGGAAATAATTAAGTAAATATAAGTATATGGTTTCATGTTTATTTTAGTGGAAATTAATTAAATATTACATTTTTATGCTTTATCGAACTTTTGGCCCTTTGAGAGGAAAATTGCAATCACACAGTGAAAATAAATAAATGTTATAGTGATAATGTGAACCAATTAAACGAATTCCATCATCATAACATTCACGTACCTACGTATAGTGGGATAAAAAAATGGGAAAATCACGATTTCCTTCATTGTTTTTCTCTTTTATAGAAAAACTGTACGACTTGTAATTTTTTTCCTCTAAATTCTACACGCAACTAATAGATTATCCGTAGAAAGAGTTTGTTTTATACGTTTAAATTGACATAAAACTTTTTACAAAATGGTCGTTAACATTTTCGATAAAATGGCCACCCAATAAAGGTACATGCAGTAGGTGTAATTTTGATGTGATTAAGTAGACAAAAGCACTCAAATACAATTATGTCGTCATAATATAATAGTCAATTGACAATAATATTGATTTCAATTCAAATATAATTATAAATCAACGTAAAATAGTCGTATAGAATTTTTTTCTCAGTAAAATTGAAACTATATTTTTCTATTTAGGTTTTCGATTGCCGTTATGTCACCACAACGAGTGGAATGTTTGAAGCATTATGTAATCATATTAAATATAGTACGAATAAAGGAAATATTCGGTAAGTGAAAAATTTATTCAAAAATTCTAAAATGGAAATTAGAACAAAAAAACAGACAGAATTGTGTAAATGATAAAAAATAAAGAACTGTTTTATCTAGCCCCAATTAATTTAATCTGAATGTTGTTTTTAGAAAAAACTTTTCATAAACAATAAACATAGAATTAATAAAGACAAACTTATGAACTCTTTTTCTTCTTCAAACACAATAGATTCAAAATCAACAAGTTGAGTTCTTTTTTCTCTCGGTTTAATAACGAGATTTTAATTAACAAAATTTAATCCTTTCACAATTTTTCAACCAACAAACCACCACACATATATTATGACAATATATTTTCTTTAATCCATAAAATAAATACAAATGTGACATGACGAACTGTGTGGTCTTATTTAAATATATAACAGAATAACAAGCTGCCAGAAACAACGGGATAAATATTATGTTTATAATATTGCTATGACATGCTATTTACATTTTAATTCAACCCCCCTTTTTCGGTGGAAGAAAAAAATTAATCTAAAACTTTCAAGTAAAATATGGTTCCTACATCAATATAAAAATTTTCTTAATCCAAACAAAATATTAGAGTTAAATAAATACAGTGTAATAATTTTCCCCCTCAAGATTAATTGCATGTTTTTTTTTAATCTACGAAACTTAACTTTGTAAATTTATGTACAACTTTCAAAGTTTTACATGAAAAATGATACATTCAAATAGTAGAAAAATGTTTGCAACAACAGATGGCGTAATTTGCATGTTTTTAGATCAGCAATAACAATTTTTCCACAACGTACCGATGGAAAACACGATTTTCGTGTATGGAATCCACAATTGGTCAGTTATGCTGGTTATAAACAACCCGATGGTAGTATACTAGGTGATCCATTAAATGTGGAATTTACGGAACAGTGTCAGAAATTGGGTTGGAAGGGAAATGGTACGAAATGGGACATTTTACCATTGGTTTTGAGTGCTAACGGCCATGATCCAGACTATTTCGATATACCCAAAGAGTATATTTTGGAAATACCATTAACCCATCCCAAGTACTACACACATTCCCATTTAAAAAATTGACCAAAAACGATAATTGATTGTTTTTAGTTATGATTGGTTTGAAAAACTGGACTTAAAATGGTATGCAGTACCAGCTGTGTCAAATATGATGTTCGATTGTGGTGGTATACAATTTACGGCGGCCCCATTTAATGGATGGTACATGAGTACGGAAATTGGGTGCAGAAATTTATGTGATACACATCGTTTGAATCTTTTAGAAGTACGAAAAAAACTATACCTAACTTTCCATAATATTGTGAATTTCTTCATTTTTAACTCAATTATAGCCAATAGCACTCCGGATGGGTCTTGATACACGCACCTCCATATCCTTATGGAAGGACAAAGCGATGGTTGAATGTAATTTGGCTGTTTTACATAGTTTTCAACAGAAATGTGTCACAATTGTGGATCATCATACGGCGTCTGAATCGTTTATGAAACATTTAGAAAATGAATATCGTTTACGTAATGGTTGCCCAGCCGATTGGGTATGGATTGTACCACCATTGTCCGGTTCTGCAACGCCAGTATTCCATCAAGAAATGGCATTATATTATTTAAAACCGTCTTATGAATATCAGGTAGTTAAAAGCCTTTTTTAATATAATTTTATTAAATCCATATCCATTTTCATTCGCTTCATAATTCAATTAGACAATAAGACTATCTTTTATAATCAAATCTTATGTTAGAAAAAATTCAACATCTTGCACACTTGTTTTATTTCATGATGAAATATTATTCAACGGAAAAAAAACAAGAAAAACGAAAAACATGTGCTAAATTTGTTATAATATGTTGTTTATGAGCAGACAGAATATTATGAGACGGAAAAAAAAGTTTTGCCAACGCATCCCTGGCGGGGATCGAACCCACGACCTTTGGATTAGAAGTCCAACGCGCTATCCTCTGCGCCACAGGGACGTTATACTTAGCTGCTTCTATATAGTATATATGAATAAACTACAAAATTTCTTTAAATTTTTAGATTTTGTAATTAATTCTATGCGAATCCCTTTTAGTCCCTTTTTCGTATAATTTTTTTACGATTATTTACGTTTTCCCACCTGTACCCTGTTTATATATTTTACAGGACCCAGCATGGAAATGTCACGTATGGAAAAAGGGTCGTGATTCAATTGGTAAAAATAAGAAACCACGTCGTAAATTTCATTTTAAACAAATCGCACGGTTTGTTAAATAAAACTTTAAACTAGATTTGTTTCCTTGTTAAAAACAACTTTTCTCTCTAGTGCTGTTAAATTCACATCGAAATTGTTCGGTAGGGCATTATCACGACGTATAAAAGCAACAATATTATATGCAACAGAAACTGGAAAATCTGAATCGTATGCAAAGAAATTGGTTGAATTGTTTGGGCATGCATTTAATGCCCAAGTGTATCGTATGGCTGATTATGACATTTCTAGTATTGAACATGAGGCATTACTACTTGTTGTTACAAGTACATTTGGTAATGGTGATCCTCCGGAAAACGGCGAAGTAAAAAAAAATCAAAATAGAAATATTTGAAAAAAATGCGCATTATTTTATTTCGTTTGCAGGAGTTTGCCAAAAATTTATATACAATGAAAATGAATGAAAACGGCTTTAGTAATGGTGATAATTCAAAACTGAGGTAAGTTATATACCAATGCCGCATAAGGGGGCTTGAAGAGCTTCTATTTGGGGCCTTATGCTTTTACAATTTTGCTTTAGTATGATGGCAACATCAAAATCATTCATAAAAGCGAATAGCCAAAGCGAAATAGCAACAACTGCATCAGCAAATAAACGTTTAGATCGTTTGGATTCATTAAGAGGATCATTAAGTGAGCCTTTAATTGAGGACACTTTTGGACCGTTAAGTAATGTAAGGTAAAAATACATTTGCGTCTAAAGACACAATTCAACTGCGTTATTATTGCATCGAAATCGTGTTCGAAAAGCGAGCATTTGAAATAGTGTGTTCTTTTTTTTGGTAGATTTGCAGTGTTCGCTTTGGGTTCGAGTGCTTATCCAAACTTTTGTGCATTTGGTAAATACGTAGACAATTTATTAGGCGAATTGGGTGGTGAACGTCTAATGAAAATGGCATCCGGTGATGAAATGTGTGGACAAGAACAAGCGTTTCGACGTTGGGCACCGCATATCTTCAAAACTGCATGCGAAACATTCTGTTTGGATGATGATGAAACGTTTTTGGAAGCAACCAACACATTGCAAGGCGAATCATTGTCTTTACAAACAGTTAGATTTGTTCAAGCCAAAGCCGAATGTGTAATGACGGCACTTGCCAAATGCCACACAAGAAAAGTATAAGAAAATATCGAATTTTTAACAATTTTAAAACACTGTTAATTGTTTTATAGGTGACAACGATTAATTTATTGAAACGAACCAATTTACTTGCTGATAAATCGTCGAAATCCACATTATTGTTGCAATTTAAAACGCCGATTAGTTATAAAGCTGGCGACCATTTAGGTGTATTCGCAATGAATCATTACGAGTTAGTTGATAAGATTTTGAATCGTTTAAAAGACGCTGACGATCCAACAATACCAGTTGAATTACAAATCTTAAAAGAGACACAAACATCGAACGGTATTGAAAAAAACTGGCTGCCACATGAACGTCTGCCAATAACATCGTTAAAAGAATTATTTTTACGTTATTTGGACATAACAACACCACCAACACCGAATTTATTACAACATTTCGCTACAATTGCCCAAGATGATGGCGATAAGCAACGGTTAAATACTCTAGCAACGGTTGGTATTTTAACAATTTTATTGTTACGAACATTTTGTTGGTTTCGTGCGGTTTTTCCAGGATTCGACCGCTTACGAGGACTGGCGACATTGGCATTTCCCAAATTTGTTAGAAGTTTTAGAGGAATTTCCATCCGTACAACCGTATGCACCATTATTAGTAGCACAATTACCAATTTTACAGCCACGTTTCTATTCAATATCATCATCATCAACAATGCATCCGGATGAGGTGCATCTGACGGTTGCCGTTGTCGTTTATCGCACCCAAGATGGTACTGGACCGCTACATTATGGTGTTTGCTCCAATTATTTACAAGATGTTCCAATTGGGAATGATGTTTACGTGTTTGTTCGAAGGTTTTGTTTACAAACTCATTTTAAACTGATTTTAAATGAATTCATTCTTAGTGCACCAAATTTCTATTTACCATCGGATAGCACTAAACCGGTGGTGCTAGTTGGGCCAGGTACTGGAATAGCACCATTCCGTGCATTTTGGCAAGAACGTTACATGCAATTGAAAAATAATGTGAAAATTGGAAGAATGTGGTTGTTTTTTGGTTGCAGAACAAAAGATATGGACTTGTATAAAGAAGAAAAAGCATTAATGCTGAAAACCGGGGTATTAGAACGAGTTTTTCTGGCTTTGTCGAGAGAACCGAATATTCCAAAAGTATTGTTGTGGTTTTTTTTCGTGAAAATTGACAAGTTTAAATTGTTTTGTTCGTAGACTTATGTGCAGAATTTGGCTTTAAATGAATCAGCTGAAATTTATCGTATACTGGTATTAGAGAAAGGGCATTTTTACGTTTGTGGGGATTGTACAATGGCCGAACATGTATATCAAACACTAAAAGCAATTATACAAAAGTATGGTGGTATGAATGAAGCTCAAGTGCAGTCATTTCTATTGTCTTTAAGGGTATTATAAGGTTTTTTATATATTTTAGCATTCAACACTGTTGATTTATCATATTTAAGGACGAGAATCGATACCATGAGGATATTTTTGGTATTACATTAAGAACAGCTGAAGTGCATAATAGATCAAGAGAATCAGCTAGAATACGAATGGCATCGGAGCCTTAACAATATTGAACAATTTTATTCAAATTAGCATTTACTCTTCTATAATTATCTTAACATTAATAATAATAATAAAACAGTAATATCAAATTATCTAATCAAAAAAAAACTACGTTTTGTTGGTGTGAATTTTGTGATTCTTGTAAACGATTTTAACTTATAATATTGTTGTTGAAACTGATAACCATCGAATTTATATAAAATGAAAATAAACTTTATAAATATACTCTTTAAAATTAAATAAATCTATGGCAAAATCACGGGTTGTTTACTTGCACCGGTCAGTGTCGTATTTCCCCACCACTACTTGCTTTTATTGTAACTATGGATACCTAACTATTTATGGATATTTAGGTATCCCGTATCCATAATTGTAACGTTGCAAAAATTTGACAATTGACAAAATCATTTATTTTACTCGTAGAACACCATATATTTAAAATACTTAACAACGAAGTAAATCTCGCATTTTATTTCATATCTTAAAGCCGATCAGCGAAGTATTTTAAAAAGAATTTTATTAAAAACAAATGTATTAATTAAGGCTCGTCTACACACAGTCATAAGTCCTTGTTTTTAGTCTGAAGTCTTATGTCTTTTATTTAAAAAAAGTACGATGTCTACATTGAGTCTTTATGCATTATCAGACTAACCAATCACATTCAAATTTTGCCAGCTGTCAAATAGCTGATTTTTGAATTTTTTGACATCTGTATTCTGATTGGTCAGTCTTTAGTCAGAAGTCTGTAAAAGTTGAAGTTGGTTCAACTTTAAAGACAACGGACTAAAGAGAAAGACTAACAACAGCGACTAGAGACTGTGTGTAGACGAGCCTTTACAGGACATGCTTTTCTGAACACGTCCTCCAGATAATTAAATAATAAAATATTACGAATGTATGAATTCAAGCAAAAAAAAAACAACCTTAACAAAGAATAAGTTTATAAATTTATAAATTAAATATGTACTCTTATTAATGCTAGTTTATCATTTATTAAACAAGTATGTAGGTACATTAAAAATTAATTTAAAAAAATTATAAAGTACAAATTATAATTTTAAATTACTTTTTACAATTTTTTATTTTGAAATGTAGCTTTGAATAATAAAAATCACTACATCCAAATTATTTAAAACCGATATTATATTTTAAGTATGTATTTTAAGATGTGATTTTAAAGTATTAGAATATCTAAAAGATTTTAAACATATTTCACATTTAAACAATTTTTTGGCAGTATGCGTTTTTAAATGTGATTTTAAATGACCAGATTGTGTAAATGATTTTAAACATACTTCGCATTTATATAATTTCTTGCCAGTATGTATTTTTAAATGTGATTTTAAACTACCAGACAGTGTAAATGATTTTAAACATACTTCGCATTTATGTAATTTCTCGCCAGTATGTATTTTTAAATGTCTTTTTAAATTACTAGAATGTCTAAATGATTTTAAGCATATTTGGCATTTATATAATTTTTCACCAGTATGTATTTTTAAATGTTTTTTTAAAGAACTAGAATATGTACATGAATATAAACATATTTCACATTTATATAATTTCTCGCCAGAATGCATTTTTAAATGTGTTCTGAAACTAGAAGAAAAAACAAATGATTTTAAACATATTTGGCATTTATATAATTTTTCGCCAGTATGTATATTTAAATGTTGTTTTAAAGTACAAGATTGAGTAAATGATTTTAAACATATTTCGCATTTATATAATTTTTCGCCAGTATGTATATTTAAATGTTTTTTTAAATCACTAGCACGCGTAAATGGTTTTAAACATATTTCGCATTTATATAATTTTTCGCCAGTATGTATTTTTAAATGTTCTTTTAAATTATAAAATCGAGTAAATGATTTTAAACATATTTCGCATTCATATAATTTTTTGACAGCATGTATTTTTAAATGTCTTTTTAATTTACTAGAATGTGTAAATAATTTTAAACATATTTCGCATTTATATAATTTTTCAGCAGTATGTATTTTTAAATGTTTTTTTAAAGTGTCAAATCGAGTAAATGATTTTAAACATATTTCACATTTATATAATTTTTCACCAGTATGTATTTTTAAATGTCGTTTAAAATGACAAGATCGAGTAAATAATTTCAAACATATTTCGCATTTATATAATTTTTCACCAGTATGTATTTTTAAATGTGTTCTTAAAATAGAAGAAAAAGTAAATGATTTTGAACATATTCCACATTCATAACGATTTTTACTAATTCGTTTTACTAAATTATCGCCATTTTTTTCCAACGAAGGGCTTGAAGATTTAGTATCAATTTTAAAAATTGTTGTGTTAATATCACTACTACTTGAAATATGTAAAATGTGTGTTGTCCAAAAGTTCAAAGAATCAACACATTTCAAATAAAAATCATAAATACGAATGAGATCCTTATGACATTTCGTACATAAAATATCATATGGTTTCACCTAAAAAGAAATATACATATATAATAACTGTTTGATTTACAGCAAAATCTAAAAAGAAATTTGTTAGTAAATATTTCACATACATTAAAATTGTATGAGCATATTTGTTCAAAAATTTCAGAATTTTTTAATAATACTCCATAGACTCCGTCAAGGCCACAAAACTCGACGCGCCATATTTGAAAGTGGTGCGTGAGTGGGGTTGAATTTGAAATTTCTTTTTAGAATTTAAACAAAATAAAAAAATTAAAACATGATTTTCTTTTTTCAATATTTATTATCGAATATTGGCTGTTTATTGGTAGTGTAAATAAGATCTATAATGTCCTAGATAAAATTTTAAAAATTTTTTTAAGAAAACGCGGCCGAGCCACAAGAAAGACCGTTATATATAATAATAAGGGTGCTTTTAGAAACACATTTCTAAATTTAGTTTTTTGTGGCTTGGCCGTAAAAATGAAATATATGTATTTTTTTAAAAAATGTTGGTAGTTCAGATCAGTTCAGATGTTCCATTGACTCTTAAATTTATTTATTTTGTTCATAGTGATTACATTGAGGAATAAAGCGTCGAAAGCATCTTTGTAGAATATAATAACTAATAATTGACATTCTTTTCTTTTGAAAGTGTTTTTATTTTAAAATATTTCGTATGCTCATATGAACTATTTTGCAATTGGAACATGTAAGTTACTCCTATTCCTCTTATTCCTCTTTCTTACTGGTCCCCATCTATGATTT
>SSSI01010075.1:0-11462 GCA_004796505.1 Oryzaephilus surinamensis
ATTTTTTTTTTTTGTTTATAGAAGAATGTGGGTTAGAAATTAGACTGGTTTTCATTTATAAATAAAAACTGTGCCAAATACTAATTATTTCTACAAATAAAAATGAGGTCAAAAACGAGTTTTGTTGTATTTATAAGTAAAAGCTGTGTCAGAAACTAGACCAGTTTTTGTTTACAAATAAAATTTAGCTTAAAAACAAATTTCTAACACATTTACTGCTAAAAATATATGTAAGCCGAAACTCTGTGTTTTTTTTGTTTATAGAAGAATGTGGGTTAGATAGAAACTAGACCGGTTTTCATTTATAAATAAAAATTACGTCAAGGTCGAGGATCTGGTTTTGTGTGTTTATAAATAAAAACTGTGCCAAATACTAGACAATTATTTTTACAAATAAAAATGAGGTCAAAAACGAGTTTTGTTGTGTTTTAAGTAAAAGCTATGTCAGAAACTAGACACAGTTTTTATTTACAAATAAAATTTAACTTAAAAACAAATTTCACTAAGATTTCAAATATGCACGTAAAATTTAATTCGGTTTCATATTTTTTCAAAATATGCGTTTAAAAATGTTTCCGTTAGTGATTTTATGAAATTTTCCATTAATAAAAAATTATAAATTGAAAAAACACCCACCTGTGTATGACTATAGTACATGGCAAAATTGGAGACAATGACTGGAACTGGTAAAGCTATAGTTAATACACCGGCGAGGGCACATAATGCACCAACAAACATGCCAATATACGTTTTTGGTACCATATCACCATATCCAACGGTGGTCATTGTAACTAATGCCCACCACAAACCTAATGGTATACTTTTAAAATCGTTATTCGGATTCGTTTGTATACGTTCCGCATAATACACCAAACTGGCAAATATAACTATGCCCAATACAAGAAAAAACACCAACAATGTTAGTTCTTTGGCGGATGCACGAAATGTTTGTATTAAAATTTTCAAACCGGACGAATGACGTGTTAATTTAAATAAACGCATTATACGTATTATTGAGAAGAATTCCATAATGTCGGCATTTTCTAAATGCGATGCGAATTTACGTAACAATAAATCTATATAAAAACTTGCAGTCGCTATATAATCAATTATGTTCACTGATGAATTTATAAATTCACATTTATTTGGTGATGCAATGAAACGCACCAATATTTCAAATGTGAACCATGCATTGCATATGCATTCGATGTAAAAGAATGCCACATGGGCATCTGTGTCAATTTTTTCTATTGTAAATTCCGTATTGTTCGATGCTGTATGTACGGATATTGTTTTTATGACCGGCACTTTCATGTCAGGATGCGTTTTTAAGCAGAACGATAATATCGATACACAAATGAAGAATACTGATAAGACACCTATCACCTGAAACAAAAATGTTCCACAATAATTGCTTCATTATTACGTTTCTTGTTAATTTATCACAATTATATGGAAATGAATTGGCGTTCTATTTTCAACTACATGCAACTTGGCTGTATAATTATTTTGCGGAAAATTGAGGAAATGTTACCTTGGCGGCCGTCGATGAATATGGCTCATCAAACAGCGACCAAATCTTCGGCTTCATCAATTGCCACCAGGACAACGAGCCCTTGTAGTAGTCCTCTTCGAATCCGAATTTTCTGGCGATTTCTTCGTCGCTCGGCTTCTCCGTATCCAAATCTAATCGATCTAATACGGCTAATGTTTCTTGAGTGTCTCGATGCTGATAAAAATCCACACAACAATTTATAGGTAAATAATATACAATGAAAAGCACATTTATATATTTTTTGGGAAATGCAATCAATCACATCTACATTCTTCGTTTTGTACCATTTTTACGTGTCATAAAAATGGATATGGTTCTTTTTCATGTGTAGGTAATTTGTTCAATAATATTTCTTTCGAAATATACACACGACACATTATCGATTTTTATGTAATGGTATATTTAAGGCACTTAACTAGAAACAAGAAAACGATTTTATAATACCACCACAGCTCTAAACATCTTCAACTGTTAAGATCCCGTGTATTTACAATTAATTTCTATACAAACAATTTATCGTTTGGTTGTAAAGCGTGAAATCTATAATTTATTTGTCGATTATTATAAAAGATGTGGTTTTAATTGTGGAAAATTGGTGGATTTTTCGTGAAAATTTATATACCTGCGTGTAAGTCATCCAACAGCAGGGCTCCACTTGGTTGGCGTCCAAGCCCCAAAACTCCAACTCCTCTTCAAATAATGGTCCGCACACGTCCGATGGATAATGCAATTTTCCAGTTCTGGAAATTGTATAAAATATCCATACAGATATATATTTTTAATTTCATTTCACCACTTCATTATTCCATTCTTTAATCCCTCTAGATTTTCACGCAAACCTGCGTTTATTAGTATGTGTGGCAGTCTATAAATTCAAACTGAAATTTATCCCATTGAGAAAATTGACATTTCCCAGTTTTCCGTTCATTGAATTACAAATTTCGGATGAATAAAATTGAATTGCATTAAAGTGTATGTTTTGCGGTTATTTTTTCAAAAATGTGTGCTTGTTTACGTTTATAAATTCATTGATGGGAGATTTGCGTGCTTTTTTTTGAAATCAATTAGAAATATTGCCAATTAACCAATTAATGATTTATAATTAGTATGGAAATCCAGCTTTTTGAATTTTTTTTATTTGAAACCAAACTGATTTGTATACAGTTGAAATAAAAACATTTTAGTCAGCATAATAATAAAATATATCGACAAAAATCATGAAAATGTGAAATTCAGCAGGAAAATGGCATGCAAATGGCAAACAATATAATAAAATTGCGTTTTCCTGCACTTTTAGCAAACTATTTTCAAACATTAGATAGAAAATCGGTTGAAAGAACTCATTTTATGGGTATTTTCAACTTTAATCAATTCATTTTACACAAATCAATAAACAAATTCAAATAAAATAATTACAGTTGAACAAATTTTAACGCTAATTATACATTTGCGTGTCGCATAAATTATTTAATAAGTTCATAAAAATATAATAAATGTCTTACCTGTAATAATTTAAAACTTGAGCGAAAACGCCCGGATGTCTATCAAAGAAGTACTCATTTAATATTGGATCGTAATTAGCTAATGCTTCTGTTAAACGTGATAATCTTGTAGCTGGAATTTTCTTTAAGGTGGCTTTATAGGTTTCGTGCCGAATTCCGCCAACATTTAGCACCACACGGTTTTCAGCGTCCATATTTATAAGATTCATGATGGGTTTTCGTTTACGAATTGTGTAGGAAAACTGCAAAATGCACATTTTACATTAATTTTTAATGCACTGTTATTAAATTCCATTGTTTGTATGTTGTTTATCATTAAAATAATAAAATTTCTCACCATTATTTGATTTATGTGTTTATCAGTCGGAAAAATTATTCGTACACAAAAATGATTGTTTTTTTTTGGTAATAATCGAGTTTTCATGCAATTTTAATTGCATATCAATATATAATAAATTTTCGTACAATCGATTCAGTTTTATAATTGATAAAAAATACATTTAAATTTAAATTTTAGATAACAATATAAAAATTTCACTCCACTTCGTATACCTGATGGTAATTTATCAAGATTTACATTTCGGAAAATAGATTGACGGATTTATTTCGGTTTTAGTTGTAGGCAAAGAAATTGGACGATTTTTAAATGTAAGAAAATACTAATTTTATTATTACAGTCGATAAATTTCAAAGAAAATAACAACAATAAAATAACAACACATAAACCAGAGTTTTCGACAAAAAGACTATACGACCTAAACATTTTCCGATTATAAACTTGTAATAAAATAAATAGACATTAATTTCTGTTTATAGGTATATTTGAATAAAAATGTTGTTTGATGTTTACGATATTGTTTACAAGTTAAAAAAAAGTGGAAAACTATCCATCGTACGCTATTTAGAGGTTTTCCGTTCAAAATGTAACGAATTTATTATTCAACAATGTTGTTTTTCAAGTGGAAAATATATTTTCAGTATTATTTTAACTATTTACCAATTGATTTGTTATTTATACAGTCCTTGTGTAGTTGTGGAAAATGCAATTCGAACGAATTTTAATACGTCGTGTCGAATGAGGAAAATTCATTTTGTTAAACTCGTGTTACCAAACTGGCCCATAAATTGGTCTGGAACAGAATATAGTATGTACAGAAAATATGTAAATTTATTTATTTTATACAAACATATACATATATATAATAAAATGGCAAGGTTTCCCTCTTGTATTATATAAAATAAATGTATATTTTTCAACAACAATAAACTTTCATCATCGCTTATAATACACGTGAAAATCCTTTAGGAAAATTCAATTGGTTTTTGCTTATTTTCATAAAAAGCTCCGATGCTCGTGTTTTGAATACGTGTATTTTTATTAATCTCGATGTATGTTGTTTAATTTTTCCATTATTTAATTAAATAACCGTGACGTACGAGTATTTAGAGAAAAATTTTTCATTTCATAAGGAAATTGTTGCAGTTTTCTTGTATGTGATGCGACAGCTGTTAAAAGAACGCCAAAACCATAAAAATAAATTTTACGATTGTATATACTATTCTTTGTTACATGGCGTAGTTGCTATTTATTTATATCGTTTTATTTAACTTTGACTTTATGCTGTGCAAAACACCGCATTTGCAATCGAAAAAGAAAATTGAATTAAAAAAACCAAAAAACTGCTAAATACCTACAGTTTGAGAATAAATTTAGAAAATGATTAAAATGTATAATGAATTTCGGTGAGATTTCTCGTTAACAACTTAATGACAAGAAAATAATTTTATTTCACTGTTTATAGTTGAATTTTATCTAAATAATTACCTAGTCTAATAAAATTAAATCAAATTAAATTTTTAACACTTGTTGATTTTATAGTGCATAATTTCCTATTGGAACAATAAATATTTTTTTGTGTTATCTATAAATTTTCGCCAACAAATTTTGTTTATGACCTTTAGGCAAAGAAACTAATTTACTTCACACCCTAATCACCCCCCACAGACATTTACGCTGCAGGTAATTTGCTACATAAATTGATTTAATAAATTTTCGTCACAAAAAAAGAGACAGTAAATAGTTGGGCCTGATTAAAATAAACAACAACAACAAAAATCACATTAGAAACTAAGAAGTGAAAGAAAAAATGTGAAAATGGGGGTGCACACCCCCTACGTACGCACGCCAACTGCTCATTACAAGCACAAACTTATCGAAATGGAGCGTGTAGGTATATAGTTTTTCTTTAACCCTTTTTGTCCCCCCATTTATATAATATTGACCAAACTGTCGGTCTCTCTTTTCTTCAAAAACCACCCCCAGCCCGACAGGGTTGTGTATGTATATCTGGGGGGTGTATAAAACAACGTCACATGTATACCACCATGTCATGCGCACTGAAATACCCAATTGTGTAACGATCGCCCTTTTCACTTACACTCATCGTACTTTTTCACCACTTCTCTATACACATACTACCACCCTATACCACCTATATCTTTAGGGAACTTTCTCGAGTAACTTAATCATTTTTTACAGTGTTTTTTTCTGTTCTCTTCCTTCCTTTTCCCTTATATGCTTATGTATTTTAATCTTAGCCTTAGCTTGTAAAATATATTTGCATGTTATATTGTGATTTTTTCTGTCTCACCCCTCATTTTATATTTCATTTCATTATACTGTATGTTTTAATGTAACCATTTTTTTTATATAGTTCAAATTACACTTTTTCTCTATATAAATTTAGGGATAATTTGTAAAACTAGATCTGTTTTCATATTGATTTAATTGAACGGTTTCCATTAAAAGCTCAAACATATCAAATTTAAAAAACAGGGTGAACAAGACGATTCTCGTAGGTGTTATTATTTAAGGGAACATTTTTCCAAAGGGGTGTAAAACAAAATGAGGGATGTTATAGAATCTGGGAAAATTTATATACAATCATATATCTAAACACAATAAATAGAGTGAATAATTATTATTTCAATTGCTGTCAAAACAATTGTGGAAGCAATTCACTTCCCCAGATATATATAAACTGTGTAAATATTTTCGTAAGACTTTATGTTTGATTAATGCCCTGCTTGTATAATTTTCTGACTGTAGTGGGGTGGATTTCCTATTAATTTAACGTTTTATACTATATAAGACAAACGGCGAATTAAATCATTATTTATCAAAACACAATTGAAAGAATCAGTTCGAGTGTTATTATTTTCGTTTGTTTTATAAACACTCTGTATACGTGTATAATTTGTATACAATGTAAAGTAAAATAAATGGCAGCCCTTCCTGTTGTTTAGGGTCACATTTATGTTAATTGATATTAATCGATCCCGACAGCTTCTATATAAATATGGTGGTTTTTGGGTATAAAACCACCGCCAGTGAAAATGCCACATTTTCTTCATTTTCACATTCAATATGTCGTGAAAATTAATGAGCAAACTGGCGCGATGATTTTTCATTAATACACAATAGATAGAATATCTTTCCACCACATGTTCTATTGTTCATTATATGTTTTTCAAAATATAAAATCAAAATTTATCACTGTCACATTATCAGCCCGTTAATTATTTATATAGAATAGTTGATGGGTGAAAAAATGGCTTTTTTTAAACTTGTAAATCGATGCACTTGTTGCCTACATTTTAACCCTTGAAATGTGTAGTAAAACTAGGTCAATAGAGGGTGTCTATTCATATTTTTCCACTGACAAGAAAATGTTCATTGTTGAATAAGAGAAAAATTTTCAAAAGGGTGCATTTCTTTTTATTTCATAAGGTGTTGAAATATATGTGTATTAGGGTTGATAAAAGCCGTCTCTTGATTTTTATAATAAATTTACACTGTTTCAAGTTTGTAACTATCATGTGCACTTAAAAAATATAGCTTTCTATAGAAATTGTTCCATAGACGAGCTTTCGAATAAAAAGCGCGCGCGTGATGAGTTTTTAGTTTTAATTCCAATGAATCGTTTTCATAGAAAATTGTGCATCGTTTTTAATTAAAAAATTACGTGTATTAATATGGACGAAATTTATTAGAGCGAATACAATTATAATGAAACTCGTTAAAGTTCTTCTCACCAAAAACAAGCCGGAAAAAATCGATATGAGTGCGAAAAAGTTTTGCTCTTTAAGAAAATTCACCCATAAAAACTTATATACATATGTTGAAAGCACTGGAAGTGTGAAAACATTGTTTGTTGATTTTTTCTGGTTCAACCGTCAACTGCCAAGTGAAATCCGACAAGAAGAAGACCAAATCGTAAACACACTTCCCGTGCAAGAATATATATCGAGTCCATGTCCAGATAAACACTTAAATCCGACATTATAGTGGCACTTTATGCTGATAACGTTTTCCACTTTATATATCTACCAAGGAGAAATATACATTTCGAAACCAAAACGAAAAATATAAGTTGCTTTCATCAGATTTTCATTTACAATCCGAAGAAATAAAAACTTTTACGTAACGTATATGTGAATATAAGAAAATAACATATCGATTTCAATGTATATATATGAAAACAATCAAAACGAACAATTTGAAATTTAACTTGACAAACAATTAATTACCCATACTTCAATTAGAAAATAGCACATTAATTAACAGTTAATTTACCTAACTAGAAATTATACAGTTGAATAAATTGTTTATCTTTAACGTAATTAAATTTTATTGACAATTGCATAGAATATAATTGTACAATTGAAATTATAAGAATGGCAAAAACTAGTTCACAAAATTGATCAGTTACTATTATTTGGCCTGCCAATAAAATTGTATGCCAAAACACGAATAATTGTTCACGATTTTGTAAAATACATTCGCATATATTATAAACACAAGAGAGTTTTAAACGAGAGAAAACTCTACAGGTTGTAATTGAACTGACCTGGTTGGCTTTTGGAGGGTAATTCGCGTTCAACCCCATACGTTGATGATGCTGGCAGATTGTACAACCCGTTTATTACTACACTGTGTCCTTTATATATATAATAAATATCCACCCAATACATTTGCCCATCAAGTTAAATACGTACACATACATAGAAAACAACACAAAACCATTTTCCAACTGTATATTATAGATATAAAGGGGGTGTTAACGAGATTCTGATGTTTCTTTATGCCCTTTATTTCATTTTCTAACTCGACAATGATTTACAATTGTTATTGTTACAGTTAAGAATTTGTTTAGTTGGCTAGGGTGTGGTTAGTAATTAACTATTTGACTTTTTTCATAGTATTAGACGTTAAAAGCGATTTTTAACGCTAAGGATATTTAAAAGCGCATTTTATTTACAAGTAATGGTAAATTACTTAATTCTTTACAATTTTCAACAAGCTGATTAGCTAACTATATTTTTATGTATAGTAGACGTTAAAAACTCATTTTATCTTCAAGTATTGATAAAATACTTAATTCTTAACAATTTTTCACAGGCTGGCTATAGTTTTTTTTATAGTAGACGTTAAAAGCGATTTTTGGCACTATTAAATAGGAGTATATTTTAAAACGCTTGTTATTAACAAGAATCGATACTGGATTGATTGAAATTTTCGGTAAGACAACTAAAGCTTTTGTCTACACTAGACGTTAAAAACCATTTTTAACGTTAAGTATATTTAAAAACGCATTTTAACTCCAAGTAATGATAAAATACTTAAGTTTTCATCAAATTCTTTACAATTTTCTACAAGCTAAATAGAGCTTTTTTACAGTAGTCGTTAAAAACAATTTTTAACACTAAGAATATTTTAAAACGCTTTCTATTGACAACAGTCGATAAAATACTTGGTTGTTTGAAATTTCCTACAAACTAACTAGAGCTTGCTTCTGTAGGAGACGTTAAAAACAAATTTTAGCCCAAACAATATTTAAATATGAATTTTATTAACAAGTGTTGCTAAAATATAGTTGATTGTTTGAAAAATGTTCTCATTTTGTTGACCTAAATCGAATATATCAGTCATTAATTCAGAACAATATAATACAATAGCACTGTTCAAAGGGCACGTAATTTGATGAGGGAATGTTTAACAATTTGAAGGTGACTATCGTAAATTGCAAACTCGTTGATTAGGTTAATTATTATTACGATATGGATATGTCTGCTATGGTGTATTGTATTATATAGTCGTGAAGTGGTACATAGAAGTGCAAATACACACACATGTGGGATAATTAAAGCAAAACGGACATTTGATCTGGAGTAGAAACAAAAACAGTTTGAACAAAAAGCCCCTTAGGAACATTATATAACCATTGTATGTGTGTGTGGGCTGATAATGCTAAAAGGGATTCTCAAAATTTTATCATTATTAAATAAATATAATAAAAAATTATGTTATGTAAATGAAAGGTCGAAAAATTACGCTGACAGCATATTTAAAGTTTGAACTATACGTATAATTTTACAACGTTTTGTCCCTAAAATATATTCTTATAGATTTCTTATATACATAGGTATATATATGTAATGCAGTCCATCATTTTATGTATATATATATTCAAAAGATGGATAATGTATATTTGCGAAATTACTCATTTATCAATGTCACAACTGAAGTGCTTGATTTACTTATACAAATTTGGCAAACGGTAATTTGTCAGTTAAAATTCCTTGCACGTTAGACGTTAAAACGTAAAACTGTTCAATATATCTGTCATTTAGACGTGTGTGCCGATTTTGCAAGACGACTTTGGCCCATTGTCAAAAAAATTTCTAATCAATGAACCTTACAATATTGGCCATTGTTACCCCACTTTCCCCTATATAAGAATGCATATTATATTGTGATAGGGCAAGTTGTAACGATTTTTATGTCAGAATTTCTGAGACTAGGCTTTTATTCGTACCATTCACACACATATATGGTTTATAATCCATCGCACCCCCATTCACCCCGTACAAATAAAATTGTTGCAAACACTTTAATTTATTCTCTTGACAACGTACACTTTTTCCCATTCAATATCCACTTTTTGGCATTCCAATTTAAATGTACTGAACTGTACGAGAATAAAAAGACGTAGAACAGGAAAAGAACAAAACTCAATAGGTCACTTTACACTCGTTTAACTTTATTTTCGCAATACATGCGTCTAATAAGGTGTGGCGTTTGTTAAAAGGGTAGAATTGTGTAAATAGAATACGATTTTAAACATTTATTAAACAATTGTCATATAGATGTTGGCAAAAGTGATGGAGCGAATGTGGAGGCGCAAATTTCAATGGAAAGGGATTGCTTTAAGGCATAATACAGTTTTACATTAATAAATTATAACAACCACCAACCACCCCCACACACACCATCTAAATTGCCCTGCGGATTAATACCATTCAAACTATTTATCATTCATTAGATGGTGAATGTATCATAAATGGCGAAAGGGTGGGCCTCTTTTGACTGCTACAACCCCCGAAACTAACATATATAGTTACAAAATGCATACAGAGTAGTTTGTAATCTTTTACAACTAATTTAATATGAGTGGAAGACGTATGAAACACATAAAATGTAATTTGTGAATTTACAAATTTGAATTTTTCAATTTTCCAAGTTTTCAATTTTTTGTTTCAATTTTAATACAACAATATTTTACTATAAGTATAATGAAAATAGCTAACGTACACATGAAAATTGGACCACAGTGTATCTTATAGCGAAATTTAATATTAAACTTCTCTCAATAATACCTGAAATCCAAACATGCGAATGTTTGTTAGTTTT
This sequence comes from Oryzaephilus surinamensis, assembly GCA_004796505.1. Taxonomy (NCBI): domain Eukaryota; kingdom Metazoa; phylum Arthropoda; class Insecta; order Coleoptera; family Silvanidae; genus Oryzaephilus; species Oryzaephilus surinamensis. The sequence goes on from SSSI01010075.1 coordinate 10,811, forward strand.
TTATGTTGTAAAATCAGGAAAATTCATTTAACTGACAAATAAGCTGGTTTCATCATGATAAAATATGATATAATTTCGGGAAAAAAAATGGTTAAGGGTTGTGCTACATTGTATTAAATATTATACGAGTATTATTACACTATGCACTCTATTATACATAAATAAATCATATTCATATTTTATAAGCGTGGTCATAAACTTTAAAATAAATTTCATGCTGTTAGAACTTGATATTGTACATAAAAGTTATACATACCGCCCCTTGAATGTAGGTATATAAATTTATCTTTATTATTAAAACATGTAAATAATATAGTAAAAATAGTTGTGTGTAGAAGAATTTCCCTAGTGCAAGTTTTTCAAGCGTTTCACAACTTTAAAGCTTTGCACTTTAAAACGGAAAAAACGCACTCCTTAGCCTATTAAATAAATCATTGTCTATTGTGTGTTTTAAAAAGTTTCTCAGATAATGTCAGCAGTTTTGAATTTTTTTTATTGTTGGAAAACTACTGAAAAATAATGAAAAAAATTCGTGATGAATGCGACCAAACGTTCACGTTGTGCAATAAATGTAATTTTTATTAAAGTTGTTAGCGTAAGGAGTGTCATTTTTCAGTCTTGGAACACAAGACATATAAATTGTATAAATCAA
>SSSI01010076.1:0-57827 GCA_004796505.1 Oryzaephilus surinamensis
GCTTCTTCTGTATAGGACGTTCTGCAGGAATAAATTTATCAGGTGTTCTTTTCTCAAATTGTCCTTCCGGTTTTAGATTATCTTCTGGTTTTATAGGTGATGGCCGTTCAGCTGGTCTGAATTTCGGTTTTTCTGGGCGTTCAAAATCGCCTTCAGGACGTAAATTATCATGTTGTTTAATAGGTGTTCTTTTCTCAGCTGGACCAACATATGTAGGTGTTGGACGTTCAAATTCACCTTCTGGATACAAATTATCCTCTGGTCTCTTTTGTTTTGGTCGTTCTGCAGGAATGAATTTTTCAGGTTTCCTTTTTTCAAATTGTCCTTCAGGTTTTAGATTATCTTCTGGTTTTATAGGTGATGGACGCTCAGCTGGTCTGAATTTCGGTTTTTCTGGGCGTTCAAAATCACCTTCAGGACGTAAATTATCATGTTGTTTAATAGGTGTTCTTTTCTCAGCTGGACCAACATGTGTAGGTGTTGGACGTTCAAATTCACCTTCTGGATACAAATTATCCTCTGGTCTTTTTTGTTTTGGTCGTTCTGCAGGAATGAATTTTTCAGGTTTCCTTTTTTCAAATTGTCCTTCAGGTTTTAGATTATCTTCTGGTTTTATAGGTGATGGACGCTCAGCTGGTCTGAATTTTGGTTTTTCTGGGCGTTCAAAATCGCCTTCAGGACGTAAATTATCATGTTGTTTAATAGGTGTTCTTCTTTCAGCTGGACCAACATATGTAGGTGTTGGTCGTTCAAATTCACCTTCTGTACGTAAATTATCTTCAGGCCGTTTTTGTTTTGGTCTCTCAGCAGGTATAAATTCAGGACGTTCTGGACGTTGGAAATCACCCTCAGGGTATAAGTTATCTTCAGGACGTTTTTGTTTTGGCCGTTCTGCTGGTACAAACTTCTGTGGTGTTCTTTTCTCAAATTCTCCTTCAGGACGAAGATTGTCTTCTGGTTTTTTAGGCGTTGGACGTTCAGCTGGTCGAAATTTAGGTTTCTCAGGACGTTCAAAGTCACCTTCCTGTCGTAAATTATCAGGTTGTTTAATTGGTGTTCTACGTTCCCCTGGTCCAACTTTTGTTGGAGTGGGTCTTTCAAATTCTCCTTCTGGATATAAATTGTCTTCAGGACGAATTTGTTTTGGCCTTTCTCCAGGAATATATTTTTGTGGTTTACGTCTTTCAAAGTCTCCTTCTGGTTTTAAGTTGTCTTCAGGACGAACTTGCTTAGGCCTTTCAGCTGGAATGAATTTTTCTGGTGTTCGTTTTTCGAAATCTCCTTCTGGACGTAAATTGTCTTTAGGTATTTTCTGCTTTGGTCTTTCAGCTGGGCGATAGCCTGGTTTTTCGGGCCTCTCAAAATCACCTTCTGGGTACAAGTTATCTTCTGGACGAATTTGTTTGGGTCTTTCTCCAGGAATGTATTTCTTTGGTGTACGTTTTTCAAAGTCACCTTCAGGTTTAAGATTATCTTTTGGCTTTTTCGGCGTTGGGCGCTCTGTTAATTTCGGAACATAATCTTCTTTAGATTTAGGCGTACCTTCGAACGGTCCTTCTTGCTTAAGATTATCTCTATGAATTACAACTGTTTGACGTAAATCTGTAGTATCGAAATTTCTATAAACGTCTTGAGTTGTCGTGCTAGTTTGTAATTGTTGTTGAGAATAGAATTTTTCAACATCGTCTTTAGTCCATGTTCTTCGTCTTCTTTCTACTTTTGGTGTTTTTTCAGTATACTCAACAGTTGTTGATGTATCAAAAGTCATATCTCCTTCTACGATCAAGTTATCTTGACGCTTTTTAACAACAGTTCTCTCGACAGTAGTACTATAGTCCACAAATTCTGAACGACTAGTTGTATCTGTTAATAATTCACCTTCAACTTTTGTCCACGTATTACGACGAACAGGACTAACTCTTGGACCCAATTCGCCAGTAAAGGCAACTTTTGTTGTAGTTTCATCTAAACAAATATTCACAAAGAATAAATAATAATTAACGAATAATAATTAATGAGTAATAGTTAAATAAATTATATTACCTGTAAATTTCCCTCCAACAGTTATATTGTCTTCTCGGCGTATAGTTTCAGCACGTTCACCTTTTATTAGAGTATAATCATCAATTATTACTCTCGTGTCAGTAAACTCTCCTTCAGGTTTTAAGTTATCTTGAGGTTTCTTTGCAATGGGTCTCTCAGCAGGTAAATATTTTTGTGGCTGTGGACGTTCGAAGTCCCCTTCAGGTTTTAAATTATCTTGGGGCTTCTTTACTGGGGCCCTATCACCTGGTTTCCATTCATGAGGTCTTCGTTTTTCGAAATCTCCTTCAGGTTTCAAATTATCCTCAGGTTTTTTTTGTTTTGGTCGTTCAGCTGGTATATAGCCAGGTTTTTCAGGCCTATCAAAACCACCTTCAGGAAATAGATTATCTTGCGGTCTCTTAGGTTCAGGCCGGTCACCTGGACGCCATTTTTCTGGAGTACGTTTTTCAAAATCACCTTCAGGATATAAATTATCCTGAGGTTTTTTCACTGGGGCTCTATCACCTGGTTTCCATTCTTCAGGACGGCGTTTTTCAAAGTCACCTTCTGGTTGTAAATTGTCTTTTGGCTTTTTGACTGGAGCACGGTCGCCTGGAGACCACTCTGTAGGTTTACGTTTCTCAAAATCGCCCTCAGGGAATAAATTATCTTGGGGTTTCTTTACTGGAGCTCTATCACCTGGTTTCCATTCTTCAGGCCGACGCTTTTCGAAATCACCCTCTGGATATAAATTATCTTTAGGTTTTTTAACAGGGGCGCGATCACCTGGAGACCATTCACTCGGTTTACGTTTCTCAAAATCACCCTCAGGGAATAAATTGTCTTGTGGCTTCTTAACTGGAGCTCTATCACCAGGTTTCCATTCTTCTGGTTTACGTTTGACGAAATCTCCCTCTGGTTTCAAATGATCTTGTGGTTTAACAACAGGCGCGCGATCACCAGGTTTCCATTCATGTGGTTCTCGTTTTACAAAATCACCCTCTGGTTTCAAATTATCTTTAGGGATTTTTATTGGAGCACGTTCTCCCCTTGTAGCATTATATTCATCTTTAGGCTGACCAATAAATGGGCCATCTAAGTGTAAATGGTCGTTGTATTGTTCTGGATTGTGAGGACACGTGTGGCGTCTATAATATAAATTTTTTTATTATTATTTTTATTTTTACTACGGAAATTATTTATGATAATGATACACCTATAAAATCTAAGAATTGCTCATTTGTGTTGTGTTCCTTGAAATTGTTTTCGTTTTAAAAAACGATATTTATAAATGTTTAAAAAGAATATGCGTGGGTTTTATCGAATATTACAACGAAATTAAGAATTAAATTATTTAACGTTAACAAAAGAAAATTACTTGGGCTATTCAAATAACACTTACATCAATAACAGGAAAAAACGGACTTTTTTCACTTAAAAAGAAGTATTATTCGTAACAGGTTCACGAATGTGAAGCTTATTGATTTTCACTAAATTTAAGGTGAGCGAATAGAACTATCGCACAAATCCTAATTAAACCAACAATGTAAAATATAATAGACACGTAACATAGGAAGTATATTCAACGAAAAATTGAAGAATACGAAGACTATTGTAATACTTGATGTTTTGTCAAGGGGTTGTTGTCGACAACGGCACAAACCCCGAAGCACCGGGCGGTCGCACTAAAAGCGATCATCTCAAACTGACACGGTGCCCTAGAATTAAATATGCGGTAGTCGTACAAGGCACGTATTTTCGTACCAAATGTACAATCAATTTTATTTTGTTATCAATGTAGAACATTTAAGTATATAAATCGTTTACTAAGAATATAATACCTAACATTATTTACGTAAACTGTGCATGTAAAGATTCTGATTTAATATTTAAGATAAATAGATTTTTTAAATTGCTTTTTCTAAACGGATTACATAAGAGAATAACTTTCTAAAATATTTACAATAGAAGAATTATTTAACTACATCTTCAAACACTTTTCATTTCAAGTTCAGTCATTTATCAGATTACGCGCTTTCCCATGAATTTAATTATATGTATATTAACCATTTAAGAAATTTGTATTTTATTGTGGTTAAATGTTTATAGAATGGTGTATAAAGTTTCTTTTTAGTGCAAAAATATAAGTCGATTTTTATAAATTCATCCCACACATTGAAACAGTTTCTTTCTACCTACTTTCATATGTATAAAACACCTACATGACCATGACTCATTAGGAAAAGACATCCACATACATATATTCTTGTAACGAAAAACAAAACTTTAATTTACAAGTATTTTATAAACATCAACAAAATTTATAAAAATTATTAAATATACCAAGCAAGTGCTTGTTTTTATGAATTTGAATTGCCGTCCCGTGTCTGAAGATTTATTCAATCAGGAGTAATTGTATCATCGTTCTTTTAAGTAATTGTTGTAAATAGCCTCGTGTTATACTTGAGCTGACATTACATAAATATTATGACCTCTAAGATGAAAATATATTATACTAATGTACTTATTTGGAATTGTAATTATTCAGTCTCCGAAATATTACCATTTTGTGTTTACTTAGACGAAACAAATAGAAACAATGATACATTTTTATGAAGGATGTTTTTAATTACTCACTTCCAGTAAATCTTAACAAAATATATTTCGCTATTTTATTGACTGTTAAAATTATAACTTTTGCATGCAAAATTCTTTGCTGGGAACAAATATAGTTTTGTTTAATTTTCTATAAATCATTCAGCTTTATATAGATTATAATACATTCACATCGCGTGTTTGAGACACGCTCTTTTTTATTGTACGTATATGGAAGACAAATTAATTGCATAATATTGTAACATTTGTTCATAAATTCAAACAATTGCCTATTAAAACATGACTCAATTGATAAATAAATTTCTAATTAATTTTTCACATTTCATTTGCATTTTATCATAAATTCACAAAATATGTCAGATGCATTTTCGTGGGATGTTGCATTATAATATGCGATTATGCGATTTATAAGTGGGGAAAAAATACGGTTCGAATTTCTAGATTGCCTACACCTACTTGAAAGCCTGATGTTGCCTTTCGTGAAATTTTTCAACGGTATATACAAAAATACACGAAGGTGGACAACCTGCTTTATATGGCCAAGATTAAGAACGACCTTATATTTGTATGTATGAATAAACAATATTATTTGTTGGTGTAATATGTGTCTGGCTAAGCGATAGCTGTTGAAAATAAGATGATTTCACCTTCAATCAACGCTAAAGTCACTCAATGCATACAGTTAGTAATTATTTCTCAATGACCCAATTAATATCGTCACCATATATGTTTTCAATTAGAATTTAGCGAGCTTATGGTTGGTTTTTCCATAGAAAACCAGAGTACAAATGGCGCATTCAAAAATAATTGTTTTTACCTTAGTTCCATTCACAAGAAAATACATTTATGCATTTTTTCTGATATGTAATTATTATGTAATTGATGTTCGTTTTTCGCACAACCAGCTACTTTACAACATATAATTTTGTAATAAAAAAAGTAATTACGCTAAACGATAATTTCGTGTTTATAAACTTGAATAAAATTACTTCCATTAAAAATTAAGTGTTTTTTTATTAATTAGTAAGTAATTTAGTGTTTTGATTGGTTGAATTAATAAATTGTTCACAAGTACAATAAGTACCTACTTCGTTTGACCACATAAAATAATCAGGAACTGACAAAAATGACCTTAACCCGCTATTATTGTTAATGTTTAAATGACCGAATCGCAGTATAACAATATTTTAAAAAAGAGATACGTACGATATTTGTTTTTATTACATAATATGCATCTGAATTTTAGAGATTGAAATTGGTTCACAATAAAAATTAAAAAAAATACTTTGTATGCATATTATGCGTAACGGAATCAAGAATTTTAATTAAACAAGTATTATTTTATTATTCAGAAAGGAAACTCTTTACGCTCTTATACATATTATTAGCTTAAATAAAAAAGCCAGGTTGGTATAATTAAATTAGAAAAGTGGAATTATAATAAGTTTTTACATGTATTGTGTTTAATCATTAAAACCGCAGGAAAATGACCTTTTAAAATAAATACTAAGAAATTATTACTATTGTACAATTATGTATAATTATTAAACGTGTCAAATATACGTGACGAATATTTATTTATACTTGATGAAAATTCATTGAAAAATTGCATAAACTGTTATTGAAAGGCAAAGAAGACAACATCAATAGGTAATAAAAAAATCAGCATACTTGGTACATATAACTATATTAAAAAACAGGTTTTTTAATGAATACTAAAATTGGCAAATACGTATTCTAAACGATGATGTCATGGTTTTGTTGTTGTATAAGTTGTATGTAAAAATAATAAAAAAATAGAAGATTTCTAAAAGTATTTTTAAATTGACTGCAAAGGTTTTTGCACTGCTTGAAAACACTTTCATGGCATGAACATACGGTGTTTAATTTTCAAATAAATAAAAATCTAATGCATAGAAATAAGTAATAAAAATAACTTACCCGCAAGTGCACAATTCACAAATACATTGTTCTTTCATGGGCGGTTTGTAATGTTGTGGGGGTGGTGTTTCCTTAATAGTTTTCACAATGTTGATCACCTTATTATCGGAAATTTTCTTAATGTTCGTTATATTTTCTACTTCATCCTTAACGAAAATTAATCAATATAAAAACCTATTATGTTGCATTTTTTATAATTTTACTTACGATATTTTTAATGTCGACGATATTTTCTTGTACAAATGTTTTGTTTACTCGATCAACAGTGTCTTTAATGTCCGTTATTTTCTTAACAGTTGTATCCCGAACGTCCGTAGAAATTTTTTCAATAGTTGAGGATTTTCTAACATCTTCCGTAACGTTAGACTTTATATCAAAAGTTTTATTCAAAATAGTTTCGTCCACAACATCCAATGATTTTCTATCATCAAACGTATATTTTTCCACATTAGTTTTAGTGTCAAAATAGGTTTTCGAGTCCTGCAAAACAGTAGTTTTGCTGTCCGAATAATTTGTAACACTTTCAAAATTATCTATATTTGTAGATTTTGTCGTTAAATCAATTGGTTTTTTACTGTCAACTGGCTTTGGGCCTTTTGTGTCGTAATTTTCAATAATATTAGTTTCGTCGACAAAGTTTTTAATATCCATAAAAATTCTAGCGTCTTTCGAAATAGTAGTTTTACTGTCTGAGTAATTTGTAACACTTTCAAAGTTCTCTGTACTTGATTTTTTTGTTAAATCTGTTGATTTCTGACTTTTCGGCTTCATCTCTTTTGGCTTAGGGCCTTTATTGTCGTAATTTTCTGTAATACTAAACTGTTCAACAGTTGTTTTATCGTCAACATATGTTTTTGTGTCTTTAAACACTGTCTTTTTATTATCTGAATAATTTTCCACTGTTTCAAAACTTTCAACCACAGTACTTGAACTTGTCTGTGGAATAACGCCCTTTGGCTGCTGTGGTTTGCCTTTTGGACCACCAACAGTGGTTTTTTGTTCTACCAAAGTTGTCGAATCCTTTACGTCAAACTTTTGTTGGTTCACATTTTCACTTCTTTCAGTTTTTAGAAAATCCTCTGTCGTCAATTTAGTTTTTCTCACAGGGCTAGATGTTGTTTTTCTCGCTGGAGACTGTGGACGTTCCTTTGTTGGTCTCTGTGGCGATTCCACCCTCTTTTTAGGCGTGACAGGAGTTTCGTATGTGAATTTGCCGTTCCATCCAGTTTTGCCATAATTTCGATCGTTCGAATAAATAATATCAGTCGTATCACGTGTACTATCTTTTATCACTTTTCCTTTGGTCCCAATTGTATTTTGGACAGATTTTGTATCGTACACATTTTGAACTAATGTGTTTGATGAATCAACTGCATGGCCATAAAAATTCTTGGAGTCTGTGCTCATTTGTTTATTACGAATTTTTGATGTGTCCACGTAATTATCGTCTACATAATAAGTTGTCGAGCTTAAATCATCTGATTTGTTCACATTTTTTGTTGTTGTATCCAATTTGGTTGTTTTCGCTGTTTGATCGTCTGTTACTTTTATTTTAGAATCTTTAACTTTAGAATTCAACTCTGTTTTAATGACTGTATCAGATGAATCTGTGCCGTAAAATTTTTTTGTGTCTGTGCTGCCTTTTTTAAATAAATCGTAATCTTTTTTACTTACAGTATCAGATGTATCTGTAACGTGAACATTTTTCAAATCTGTTCTTTTCTGGCTTCCTCTAATTGTCGAGTCTCTTTTGAGTACCGTTTCAGATGAATCAGTGCCGTAAAAGTTCTTCGAATCAGTGCTAGTCTGTGAAGAACGAATTGTAGAATAATTGTCGCTTTTTGTGTTTTTACCAGTTGACTCTGTATAGGAAATATTTTCCCTAGATTCTGACCCAGGGGCGGTTTTTGTGTCAACGTCGGTGTGTGACTTTAAAACATTCCCCTTCGAATCATAATAAATAGTTGTAGTTGTTACAGTGGTGGTGGTACCTAAGTTTTTTGATGATTTAGTAACATCTTCTGCGCTACTGCTGGCAGCTGTTGTCGTTTTTGAAGAAAACTCTTCATTTTGCGTCCGTTTTGTATCACTAGCCTTAGAAGTGCGTTCAATGTCTAAAAAACTCTTGGTGCTATCGATTACTTTGCTAGTACTTTTGCCGTTATCGATGGCAACATTGTCACTTGTCATGGAAACATTGGACGTGCATGAATCTCCCACTTGGTGAATTTCCCTAACAGATTCAGAACTGTGCGTCTTTGGTTTTGTCAATTCTGGCACGGCTGTATCGTACTTGGTGGAACTGTCTTTCGCTTTTTGCTTGAAATGGACTTCTGGTGTTACGTTAGTACCACTCCTTGTAGAGAGAAATTCATCGTTACTAGATTGCGTGGCATGTCCGCTTTCGTGGTGTTTTTGATCAATAATTCGCTCTTTTCCATCCACTACTTCTATAACGTAACTACTTGAGGAACTTTTAGCAACAGATGAACTGTGCTGGTGCGACGAAGACGTGGATGACTCCTCAACAACTGTATTGCCACCACCACTCGTGATAATTTGATTTTTTGATTTAGTCTTTTGTTGGACGGGTTGTTCCATGACAAATTTACCATTCCATCCAGAATCATTTTTATTGTATGTTAATTTTAGTTCTTCTCTGGGCTCAGTCACGGTATACGTGGAGCCAGATTCTTGTGATATATTCGATGCCGTTTCATTTAATGTTGAACTGAGTTGTATTATATTCGCGGAATGTTTAGAAGATGAATCTTGACTTATAAAATGTTTATATTCAGTGGATGTGGCACCAGCTTCCCCGTAAGTGGTAATTTTTTCTCCACTACCACTTGGAAGCGATTCTGTTACCTTATATGAGACAACTTTCGCATTTACCGGTAAATGTGAAACATCTGATATTTGTAAGCTGGATGAAGAGGATGATTTTGAGACAGCACCAGACTTTGTGTACGTTTCAGATGTTTTTGTCGATTTTGTAGTACTAGAATTACTTACAACAGATGAAGTGCTGGCCGAATTGGCAATTGTCGATTGCTTTTTCTTAGTACTCTTCGTAGTGGTACCGGATTTGTTCACAGTCATTTTAAGGCACTATTTTTTTAATCACTATCAAACTACTGTATAAATAGAAAAATTTAAAACAATAACGTATAATACACTATAAAAATTTAAAAAGATAGTACGTCCGCACTAAAGCGCGATCTTTTTGAAAGTGAAGAGTTTGGTAGGCGAGTACGAGAGCACAGCCGCCCAAAGCAGGTTCCAGTTGACCGTAAGTTGTACAGCGAATGTTAATGTTACGTCACTTGACTCTCCCACGTTTAAAAAATCTTTTACTTATATGGTCAGTTTGCATTCAACAGTCTGTTTTGTGTGCTATTACTAAGAGCTTTCGTATTTATCATAATTTCTCTTTATACATTTTTGTATCACAAAATGAACAAAAAAAATTCAACTGGAAGACAGCAAACATTTATTATTTATTGCTAATTATTTTCGCAGTGTTACCAGTTTAATTATTAGGTAGTTTACATTGTACTATGATAAGATAACAATATTTCCATTCATTAAAGATTTTAAAAATAGGAATTTCGAAAATTCGTCAAAGAAATTTTGTTTTTATCTAAACTTAATCTTTAGGTACACCACAGCATAACAAATGTCTCATTTCAATTAGAAAAAACGACCTTTAACGCAACACATCATCAATAAATGCACACATGTTCTGTTAAAAAAATATTATAATAAATTTTGTCAAATAAAATGCAATTTTTATTAATTTCCTTTATTTTATTTAAATACATACGTACAATTATACATTTTTATTTTGGTGAACAAGTGTTAAGTACCCCTGCGAATTTCTAAAGAAATATTTTATTATAGTATATATATTTGGGATATTTACTTAATTTTTTTAAACAAAATAAAACCATATAACAAATTTACAAACAAAATATTTACAAAACTATACAAATACCTTAAATATAGTACGGTTTGAAAGTTGCTTAGGTATTTTCAGACACACACATATGTATGCCTAAATCAAAATCCTTATTTGCTAAATTGAAGAGCTAGTTTAACACAAATAAAATTAATCAGACAATTAATAAATGAAAAATAAAAATTTTTTGGATCAATTTTACCTGCTGCATCTCCATATCAGATCTATATGATATTTTCCAAGAGAAAAAAATCTAAAATAACTTAATTATATACCTTTTACCTAAATATTTTCCACTTTAATCATTTGTAGTGTTTTTAACAACTCACAGCCTATATAGTCCCTAAATTGAAACACTAATACATAATTCTCAGGGGTCCATAATATATAATTTGTATTATTAATAATATTAGTTATAAAGTCTATATGTACCATTCCTACACCGACACGTATATATAATAATTAAGCAAATATTAAACACGATAAATAAGTTTGAGGCACTAAATAAGCTTCAGAAAATCTTTGGCCATTTTAACAGTTCAATAGAATGTTCCCTAAATTTGGAATATGAATTTTCATTATTAGTTTGATTATAAATATTTTTTTTTATAAAAATAAGTACTCTTTTATCAACAAAATTAACGCACATTGTAAATAATTGTGTGATAAATATTTATTCGAGTGTTAAAATGTTGTTTAGTGTGTGTGCCACTTTACTTTTAATTTTATGTTTCAATAAATATATTCTACTGTGTAATACTGTAAGGCATAAAATGGTGCCATTAAACTAAAAACTAACGAAAATATACGTTAATTTTGCTGATAAATTTCTCGATATTATTATCACAAAACAGTAAATGCACCATTATCAAAAATACAATTGAATAAAAGTTGAATAGAAATTTACAAAATACATTAACATCGAGCAACTGCCATAAAAACATCTTCTAATGTTGCTTCGCTTATTGTATAATCTTCAATCAACGATGGAAAATCAGATTTAAGCAATTCCACAGTTCTAAATAGCTGACTTAAACGTTTGTTATCTTTTACATGAAAATGTAATAAGCCAGTATGTTCATCTTTTAATTCACAATTATCGAATACTCTACAAACGGCTAGTTTTAATTTATTTGTAGCCGTTTTACAACTCTCTCCAATATCCACTTCATCTTCATTCATATTTAATTTAATCATTAACGTAAACCCACCAATATTCTCCTTCAACTTCGGCAATGTGCCATTCTTTTTTATCGTACCTTGTTTCATAATATTCACTCTTTAAAAAGAAAACATATATTCCATCGTAAATATTTTCTAATGAATCATTACAGAGCTCTCCAAGATTCTAACCTCAACTCAAACGGAAAAAAAAATGGCGGCTGTACGGCAAAAACTTGTATTTTTTTGCCAGTTTTTACATATGTATAGCACTGAAATTTCATATTTTTTGATACAATTATGTACTATAAGAATTTTTTTAATGTTACAAATGTGAAATACTACTAAATATTTCAGAATAATTAGTTGAAGGCAAAAATTCGCAAAATAGTGAAATATGTGAATTTGAAGATCTTCCAAGTGAATTCAGCGATGTAGCTGAAAGACACAAAAATAAATTGATAATAATTGATGGTCTAGATCCTTTTTCATTGACTGAATTTTTTTTTTATGTTTTTAATTTGAAAGTTGCCCTACAGACGCCATTTTTTCGTTAGTTTGACAGTTTGTTGGAGAGCTCTATTACTAGTCTAAGTACTCTATAACTTACTCATCACAAAGTGCTTCACATTCAGCCATACTGTGCGATGTTAATATAAACGAAACATGTTTTCTATCTTTAATGGTTTTTATAATACTCCAGAAATTACGACGACTAGCTGGATCAACACCATTTGTTGGTTCATCCAATAGAACATAACGTGGTAAACCAATTAATGCCACAGCTAAAGATAATTTCCTTTTATTGCCACCACTATAAGTGCCACACACTTGATCGGCATACTGTTCCAAATCGAACAATTTGATGAAATTGTTTACTTGTTCATCCACATTCTTTACACCACGTAATGTGGCCATTGTTGTCAAAATTTCACGACCAGTCAATATGAAATTCAATGAATCTTCTTGTGGACAATAGCCCAACTTATTTAAATACTTGTTTTGCTGCAAATTGCCATTAAAAAAAATATTATTTCACATTATAAAAAACAAGCAGAAAATAAATTACAGATTCTGTGTCGCAATCGACATTATCAGCAAATATCCGTCCATTATTTTGAATAACTTCACGTGTTAACATGCGAAATGTTGTCGTTTTCCCCGCACCATTAACACCCAAAATACCAGTACATTTGCCCATTGGTGCTTGAAACGATAAATTGTCCACAACGCATTTATTGTCGTAAATTTTCTTCAAATTTCTTACAACCAAACCTTCACTATCATCATACGAATCCATTTTCGTGTAATCTGTTTTATCTGAATATTTATACGATTTCATGGCTTCCCACATCGAAATACATTTTTTAAACAACAATGAATCCAAAAATATATTTAAAATCAGATAGATTGCAAAACAGGCAAACATTATACCCAAATCAGCGTACACAGTATCGTAGGAAAATTCTTTTTGACATTCAACAGTTTCATTGCCTAGAGAAATAATGCATTTTACATTTTGTTGAACAAATTTTCCATTATTTATCTTTTACCAGAACAACAAACACTCGCTTTTCTTAAACACATTAAATGTTTATCTTCGGCTGAAGCAACATTCCAATTAAATTTGTGCACCGCTCTTTTACTAAATTCAACGGATGTTAATGTTAAACCAAATTGTGGTGATAAAATCAAACAAACAACTTTTAAAACCTCGCCCAAATTCTCATAATATTCCATACCACTTGACAACATTACAAGTATAGCTATTGTTGGTATAATTCCAGAAAATATTCCAGTTGTTATTAAAGCAGCAAAACCGGATGGTGCTGATTTTTTTCTACTGAATAAATAAGCAAATGGCATACCAACAATATAATACACAAATAATATGGAAAAGAACACTCCTAGAATTAAATTAGTAATAAAAAAATTAGTTTTATATTTAAAGATTTATGAATTTATAGTACCGATTTCAGTTCCACCAAATATATTCCAAAAACTAGCCACAAATAAAACAATACCAATAACTGGTAAACATATAATTAAGTCAAAAATAATGTTTAACACCCAATACAACCATGGTGGGACACCACACATAAATTGTAATCTTGTAAATTGACTAGAGTACTCAATATGTGGAAACATTATAAAACTTCCCAGCAATATCAAGAAACCTAATAAAATAATTGATTAAATAACAAAATTTAATGTAAAAAAATGATAAAAATTACCTAAAGGAATCAACATTAAGAAAAATATACCAACTTCAATTGCAGATACATGTTCATCACGTTCTTTTAATATAATATTAGTAGGGAATGGTGAATTAGATACACTGACCGAATAACTATCACCTAAATAGAATTTCACCAAACTGTTCATTACTAAATTGATAGAAATTGGTAAACTATGGTAAGCGCAATTTGAATATAAGGCAATTGCTTCAATATTTCCATCATTTTTGTAAAATTTAGCACCAGCAACTAAATATTTTTTGTAAAACTCTATGTTTTCGATTCCCATTTTTACAATAGCTAAATTAATCAATTTAGAATTTAGTTAATATAAGTTATACTGGAGAAAAAAACTTATTTACCTTCTTCAGCATCATCAGTTTCAAGGGGTTTTCCTGTCTGTAGCTGTACTGATGAACTGCTGTATAATGTTTTCAATCTATTTATATCGGAAACTGTTGGAAAACCGCTATAAAATACCGTATTTTCACTACCATAGGTAGACAAAGACATATCCAGTTTTGTAGTGCTTTCAATTTCATTTTCTTTAGACAATGTTAAGCAGAATGACAAAACAAACAAACCAATTGCTATTAAACTCTAAAGAAAAGAAATAAAATTCAGAAAACTTTCAATTTTTAAAAAAAAATATACGTACGGGTATCAAATAATAGAAAAATTTCCGTTTAGTGTAATAACATCTTTTCATTAATAACGCTTTCAATTGATGACCAAATTTGTCCAAACTGTTTACGGATTTTGTTGAACAGGCATCTAATATGAATAAATATTACAATTAAAATATAGTTATTTGTTATACAAGTGCGGAGAAAAAGTATTTGCAAAATAGAGTATATTTTGAAAAACGAGGCGAAGTCGAGTCTTTCAAAGGCGAGATTTTGCAAATATCTTTCCGCCCGAGTAAAACACAAGATTTTTTTGTAACAAACATTCGAATTTATTTAATTTTTTTTATTAAAAAATTAATGGTTACTCGAATTTAGGGATATTCTTTTGACGCACTATGGAATTAGCCTGAATTCCAGCAACCAGCAATTTGTTTAAGAAGTACCAACATTGTTTTTTCTTATAACTGCGATCGTACAGTAATAACCCCTATTACTGTACGATTTTTGAATAAAAATTACTAAAAATCGTTTGGTAATGAGACCAAATTAGAACGGCGTTACAAAAATAATATTTACAACAAATAGAAAAACATACCAGTCAACATTGATGTAACAATACTTTCTCTATCAGCATCAATACAATCTGTACCACCTAGAACACTTTTGGCTCTAAAAGTTTACCAATTATTCGATATATTTTGGACGTATTCTTTAGTACTCACTTCAAAAATACATCTTCTAATGTTGTAATAGAAATAGACATATGTTCAATTCCCAATTCCTCTTTAGACGATTCCAAATCGGCAAACATTTGTTGAAATTTATCTTTTTCAGCTGTCGGTATGACATAAACAATATTTTGACCGTCAATTGAACTTAACACAGCAGATGGTATAATGTCTTTAATACGTTTTAATATAATAGCGTCATTGTCAGTTTTATTTACAATTAACGATAAATGATAACCAGTTTCTGAATTTGAGAAAGAATACGTTTAACATAACAATTGATTTAACAATATTCTGAGATGATTACCATATTTTGCTTTAAGGAACATTGGTGTACCGTAGCACTGCAATTTTCCATTTGCCATAATTGCAATCCAATCACCCAATGCATCGGCCTCTTCCATAAAATGTGTTGTAATTAAAATTGTCTTTGATTGTCTCCAACTCAATAGTAAATCCCATAATTCTCGACGCGATTCTGGATCCATGCCAGATGTTGGTTCATCCAAAATCAGTATATTTGAATCACCAATTATTGCCATTCCTAAACATAATTTACGCTTCATACCACCGGATAGTCTTTCAGCTAATTCATGACGTTTATCAAACAAATTCAATTTTACAAGTATTTCTTTAGCTTCAGTTCGTGCTTCTTTGAAACTTTTTCCTTTTAACTAAAGGGGATACAATCAGAAACGTCTTTTTTATATTTTTAAATATGATTCTTACTCCAGCGAAAAATATTAAGTGTTCAATAACTGTTAAATCTGTGAAAAACAAATTATGTTGCGGACAGAGGCCTAAATTATTACGGAATTCATCCAAATTGCACATAATGTTCTTTCCATTTATTTTAATTGAACCACTATTGGCCGGAATCATACCTGATTAATTAAATATTTAGAAAAGAATTTTTTAAACATTTTGTTTCTCTATTACCAGTTATCATAGACATTGTAGTGGTTTTACCAGCTCCATTATGGCCCAATAAAACAGTTATTTGGCCTTTGTAAATATCAAGCGATAATCCATTTACAGCCATTTTATTGCCGAATTTTTTATACAAATGTTTAACATCAATTCCAATGTCAAGATTTTTGCCCCGTTCCACTGTCGATAAACATTCAGTTTCTGCATTTATTTGACTTTCATTGCTTCGACACAATTTACAAACAAACTAAAATAGTGTAAATTAGCCAAATCGTCCTTAAACATCTTTAAAAAAGTTTTGTACCTTTTTAAAGTCAGTAAAAGGGAAAAACATTGACTTTGCAATGCCGTATGGCCCCGGATTTACACTATCAACGTAATATGTAAATAACATATACAAAATTACTTGTGCAATAAATAAAATAAAAACATTCAGCATTGTAAAGTCTTTGTCACTGCCAGTTCCAGATATATAAAAATTATTCCATTGCAAACCGATTTCTACAAAATATAACAATGAAATATGTGTCGCAGACTTTTTTTTATAAAAAAAATACCTCTCTTTTCGTATGATTCCATAGCTTGGTAACCATAACGCAATGCTGTGTTAGGAAATAATCCAAGTAAAACTTTATAAAAACAATTCAAATTGCCTTTATTCGCTTCCAGCACATATCGCGGAATTACGTACGTTAAAAACCAAGCAAGAATACCGAAGACCATAGCAAAGGAAGCTAAGATTCATTCAATTGATTGAGTATATTAAAATGAGCGATTCACGATTTAATACTTACGAATACTAAACAGGGTACTAATCGCAAAACAAAATGTTATTGACGCAATACAATACAACATAAGAAATATAAACAAAATGCCCCAATTCGTGTACTCAATGGGCGGATAAATAACATCACCTTCGCCAAATATTGGAACTTTCATTAATATAACAATACAGGTTACAGAAAAAATTATTGGCAAAATGCCGTGTATAACCCATCCTAACCATATCATCCACGGTTTCATACCAACCATTTTCAATAGTTCCTTAAGTGTTATTATAAACGATTCAGATCGGAATTTTACTTATTTCTAAAAACCTTACCTTGATTCCAGTTTGTTTCTCTTCTACAACTCGTTTCAGTAATGCCGGACATAAACATATAAAACTGAATAATGTTATATAAGGCAGGTATTCTAAGAGCAAATTTGATATTCCTGAATCGATTTTGTGCGGCGGAAACGGGAACAATTCAGTTGAGATCGAAATGAATTGAGAAACATCTTCGCCTTTAATTTTATCAATATACACCAATCCAAGAATTTTTTGGAATACAGTGAACGGCGAGGAGGAATAAATTGATTCTAAAGGGATACAAGAAAATCGTTAATCACATGGCTAAATATCAAGGTTTGAAGCATTTTACCTGTATCATAAAATACATTTAGGTCTTTGTACAAATAGCTCGTTAACCAATTCTCTCTTCCACTGTATCGAAGGGAATAATCCAACTTCCGTGACTGATT
Organism: Oryzaephilus surinamensis; assembly: GCA_004796505.1. Classification (NCBI taxonomy): domain Eukaryota; kingdom Metazoa; phylum Arthropoda; class Insecta; order Coleoptera; family Silvanidae; genus Oryzaephilus; species Oryzaephilus surinamensis. The sequence goes on from SSSI01010076.1 coordinate 17,753, forward strand.
TCCATTGAATATTACAGCCATAACGTATTGGTCGATACGATCCTTGGCTAAGTATTCCTTCACAAGTTCCTCCTCATTTTCAAAGTGCTTTACGTCTGCAATTTTCCAATGTAATAACAAAATTTCAGATATTATAAAGACGACTTACTGCTTGTGGGCATTTGAAGCCGTTGCTGTATCCTGTATATAAGATCATCGTTGAACGTATTGGATGGCGTGTAATACAGTAATGTGCTTCCAACATCGACGCCTTCTTCAATTCCAACTGGTTGATGGTATGTGGCATTTGGGACCTCGATCTTGTGCAACGTATCAATTTTCGACCGTCCATAAGCGATTAACGCAAACAGGAGCAAAGGGAGGCATGCTTCGCATGTGGTTAAAATATAGTGTCTTTGTCGTATTTTCAAGTGCTTCCACAATATCAACTTCAGTTGTCTCAACATCAACATTATGCTGGTGTATATCTTGAATCTAGAAAAATATACGTGTAAGTTTTTACTTCCTGTGTACGTTGGTTGTTGAAATTACCAAATGTAACAAATACGAGAAACGTTTATACCGTTTTTGCTATTCGTTTTTATAGTTCATATAATTGGGAATGTAATAACAAACATTATTTTAACAAACTATTTAAATAAAACGATTTAAAGCCATAATATTTATAATTAACTGACAATGTCACAGAATTAAAATGGTGGATATTTACCCATACCCATATATTTATCCAATCGCATAGAAACGAATAATATACAAAAAGGTATGCCAACTGGAACAAAAACGTGTTCAGTGGCTCATTGGATCAATATGGGTGTGTTCAAAAAGCTGTTATACAGTGTTAATGTTTATTATTAAACTATTGCAGTCTTTTGAAAATCAACGGTTTTTTATATATAATAAAAGTTTTAAATCTCAGAAGGGCAAACAGACCTTATACTTTTACTTTAATTTTCTTGGTAAGGGTGAAGTCGGACTATTATACATTGTAGTCGGTTCTTTTTCCCATGATCTCATCACGTTCGTAGGTAAACAAGAGTGAATGGAACACCAAAAGGTCCTGTGAGCGGGAATTACAAATAGGATTAATCGGTTAAAAGGGCCATATTCGTTGGATTTGAGAAATCAAGTGATTACCATGCATATGCAGGTTGAATTTAGTCTGAATAATATATATATAGCAAAATCGCTAAAATAGTCATACTAACACTCGTAATTTCTTAGTACAATCGATAAATTTTTGAGTTTTTAGCGGTTTCCGCAATAAATGCACATTGTAACTGTTTTTTAAGTTTTTTCTTTTGAAAGAGTGCATAATGTATTTTTTGGGACAAAAATCTTTTGAGTATGTATGAGAAATATGAAAATATGAATATGGATAATTATAATGCATATTCTGAAAGTGCGCAAAATTAAATATGTTACTTTTATAAGAATTCAATTTAGGAGTATGTACTTAGTTAAATACTGTAGAATATAGTTAGTGATAAATTGATAATACTGATAATAGATAAACGATATACATACCTATATCTACAATAAAACACTATTTTGTCACTAGCTAATATTAAGAATTGTAGCTGTATGAAAACTAAAACAAACATATGCAAATACATATCGCAAATGTATAAGTAATAGCTTTTTGAATTTTGAACAGTTGATAAAAGTGGAAATTGCAAAAATTTTCACCATAATGTGTAAATTGTTATATATTTATATTCATGAATCATTTGGTATTAAAAAATATATCTAGCTTAGTTCGTTAAATTATACTTAATTATCGTATAATTATGACCATTATACCAGGGCCTGATAAATTATAATTATATCTACCAATTATTTTATTTTTGTTACCTATCTATAAGAAAATCTAATAAATCAAAAATGTAGGTGTAAACAATTTATTCAATGTAAAATTTGATCAACAAATAGAAAACGAGCGTTTAATAAGCTCCTTCAAGAATCAAGATTTTAAATCTGATTAATGAGTAACATTTTCTTATAAAAATAATTAAATAAATAATAATTTTGAGTTTATCAGTTCTTTCCAAAGGTTACAAAGTTCAACTTAATACATTCTGTACTAATCTAAATTCTGATATTAAACTGGACTAAAATACATAAACAGGACTTTAATTTAAACGTATTTAAACATTTGTTTTATATATGCTCCAAGTTCCAACATAACAATTTCAACGGACAAATACGTGCTTTTTTTAAACAAAAGGCGACAAAACAATACCTACAAAATGCCTGATAATACTTAGGTATTATCTTTTATCTTATCGTACAATCCCTTAGTTTGAATACTGTGATTACACAAATTAGAAATAAAAATTATTATTGCGTATCAATTCTCAGGACTCAATGTTTGTCACCCAAATAACTTACAGATTGTAACTTGCATTGTTAAGTTATAGCAAAAAAGCAAGATAGTAAAGTTATTACTAAACTAAATTTTTAGGAACTAAGAGCTAAGCGAAAATTTTGTCACAAGATAAATATTTTAAATATAACACTGTATATTTTTACATAGAATACACATATTACCTTAAACAAAACATTATTTTTCTTTTTTTAACTTAAACACTAATCAACAATAAAATAAACTTAAAAAATAATTTCTAAATAATTTTCAAAAAATATATAAAAAATATACAACAGTGAATTTATATAAACATTTTATAAATAGAAACCAAGTACAAATGAAACATAATAAATTTTATATCAACAGTTAAATGGAAAAAATAAACTGATATGAATAATCAGTGACATTATGTGGTTTTATTACATTTAAATAACTGAGATAGACTACAGTTTAGATGAAACGAAATTCATATATTTCGTATCTCGTAACTGAACAAAACAAGTAGAATCGTTCGTTATTAAATACTTTCTAATTAAATGTTTAATGCAATTGAATCGTATTGAAACGTTCGAACGAGGATAAACGTTGCCATTTTCCTGTAATTTTGTATTACCCACAATAAGTCCCATTATTCGGCCGTTTGGCGTCAAAATGGCACCACCACTGTTGCCTGGATGGACGCTACAAGTGGTTTTCATTGTAAATTCATCAATATAACTAATATGGCCTTTCGATAGAGTTGGCAATATCTGCGATTCTTTTGGATATAATGCATATCCAGAGGAAAAAACGCAATCGCCAACATTATTTCCAAATGGGGCCCCATCAGATACTGGAGTTAAATTTAAATGTGATAATATTGTTGGATTTAAAACTTTTATTATAGCTATATCTAAAATATTATTATCCTTTATGTCATTTTCGTAAATAACTTGAGCGTCAATTTTATTTGTTTTCCAATAAAGTGTTATTCCAAGAAGTTGATGGTTTTCCTATAATAGTATTTAAAAATTTTAATGGGCGTTGGTATTTTTGGATTAATACTGACCACAACGTGGGCATTAGTAATGCAAATTCCCTGATTTAAGTCCAACAAAATTGCGGTTCCCCAATTAGTGCCGCAATAAATTTGGGCCAAAGAAAACTCGCAAGTAGCTAAAATTTCAAATTAAAAGTTACCAATAAATTAAAATGCTCAGCACGTATTGTAAATTTGGCAAAAAACACAAGACGACTACTAATTGAGATTAAATTTAAATTTCGAACGAAAATTTCCAAAGTTTAACCAGGTTAAACAAATGTTGCATTTTAAAATGTATTAATGCGGGTGGAAAACAAAATGCACCAGCATATTTTTAAATTGGTGTCATAAAATGTACCTAAAAGTTTGTAATTTGGATGATTTGTGTACGATTTTTCCTCTAATATGAATTTCACTGGTGTTTCAATTAATTGTCCTAAAAATGGGCGAATGTCGGCAATTAATGTCAATCCAGTCCATTCGCCTCTCCACCAGCTTAAAGAGCTTAATGTTAGCCCAATGGGCGCACTTCCTGGCCTAAAAATCAAGAAATGACTCGATCAGTCTGTAGAATTTTATCGCAAATGTGGGAAGGAAACAAACGTACTCATATCCTCGATTAATGTAAACTGGACTTCCTTCAGAAGCGGGCGTTGTCGGACAATCGCTCAATAAAAGACAACCATGATTTCCAAAAATATTCGAAACAATTCCCTTGCTGAATGAATTTATAAAACTACGATTTCCAAATGATGTGCTGATACAAATCAGTTCATCAGTTTTATTGAGATTTGCATTGTAAATCAAAGACCACCAATTGTACAACAATTTCTTAAAGTCGTTCACATTATACGAAAAATCAATTTGTAATATGAAGAACATTGATAAAATTTCATTCAATTTTCGATTATTTTCGATTGAATCTATCGACCAGTCTTTAAATATGTATTTACTTGTTTTGTAAATGTTTTCACAAACAAAAATAGCTAGTGGTTTAGCATTTTTAACGTTATACTGGTTGTTTTCCTTTTTCCAAACAATATTGATATCAAAATTATCAAAATTGGTGTCCAGTAAAGACAACTGTCCCAATTTTAGGTCGTCTTTCGCTTGTATTTTGCTTATAAGAGGTGAAATCGCTGTTGTTATAATAAAGGCGTTATTCAACATTATTCCAGATGTTGTGTATAAATTGTTATCACTTTTATCTGCTACCTCAATTAATATTGGCTGAAAGTCCATTTTTCGTAAATAAATGAAACAAAAAAATCTGGCCCATGGGGGGATCGAACCCGCGACCTTCGCGTTATTAGCACGACGCTCTAACCAACTGAGCTAATGGGCCTGTGCAAAATACGTTTTCCCTCCAAAAAAATAAATTTCAATATTCAAAAATTGATGACATATAAATATTAAGCTAGTTTAATCAGTTAAATAACTCTCTAACTCTAAATAACTGTATTAGTTTTACTCTAATGAATATTAGTTTTTAGTTAGCTATAATTAATTAAATATAAGCTTTAGAAAATAGTAAAACTTGTATCAATAACCACGTATTCACTGTACAACTCTATACAAGTATAAAAATAATGTAGAACTTAAAAGGGACGATTTATCTTAATGGCAAAACAAACGGGAAATATCTTGTTGCTTTAGCGGACTTTACCCGATGATTCTAATTCAAAACAATTAATAAATTCTCATACTTACCTTTACGAACATCGATTATTGTAGGGATTTATAAGTTTTCAAAAGAAAATAAATAATTATTTCAATATAAATTGAATATGAACTAAAATAATAACGAAAAAGTTCAAAAAGTACGTGACGTGTATGAACTACTTTAAAATATTGATTAATTGGTTGCATAAGTTATTATTAAAAGTTTGAATTATAAAATATAAATTAAACATTATTTAAAGAAAATATGTATGTACTACGTATTTTTTTATATAAACCAGCAAAAACACTAAATAAAGTTTATTAAATGAAACAGACAATATTGTTAATAATGGATGCACGTGTTTGTAGTAATTTTCTAGTTTTCCTTCTTGAGTCTAAATGAGATGGCATTCAATGAAAAAATAATATAATTTCGTTTTTCTTAATTAATAAGTTATTAAATTAAAAGGAACTCAGTTGGAACTTTTCTTTCTATATTCTTTTTATGATTAGTTACATTCACTTACCCTTATTTGTATTCCATTCATTTTTATGAAGTTACACAGTATAGTTTGCGCAAATATATATCTTTATCTTTATTACTGTTAATGAATCTATTTTTATACAAAAATATCTAAAGAATGTTCATATAAAGGAAAATTATGCACTTTGGTCATAAAATAATACATTTATTCACCGTATTCTGTAAATTTTATATTAGAATTACATTAATTTCATTATAAAATTGTCACACAAGAACACAGAACAAGTTTCCGTAGTGTAGTGGTTATCACGTGTGCTTCACACGCACAAGGTCCCCGGTTCGATCCCGGGCGGAAACACTTTTTACTTCTAAATGTATTTTATTATTTTTATTTAATAATGAATTTTAGGTATATAAAATTGTTTTATTTCATTTGAAACTGTAAAGATCATTACAGTTTCAACATTTTATACAAATATGTAGAAAGCCGGAAAACTCCTCATCCCCAAAAATAATTCTTTCATCACCATTGAAATAAAACCAAAAAAATTGACCTGGCTTGTATCTTCCGTTATGATTATTATACTTATGTAGTATAACTATTTGGCTCTCATAATATATTTTATTAATGGTATGGTAGTTAGTAAAAATTTTGCCCGTGGATATAAAGCGCTATTAACTAGACTGACAGGTGGAAGAAAATGCCTTTTATTTTTTTTATGGTTACTACCTAGATGAGTCATTCTTTCATCTTGAATTTGATGTGAATTTCTATACATGACATCATCACCTGATATGAAACTGTATCAAAAAGGGACTTACCTCCATGATTTAAACGCAAATTGTTACATGGTAAAAAAAACTTTCCTTTTCATAATTATTCAAGAATTATATTGATTCATTATTGTGTTTTGCATGTGATTTTATCCAATAGTAATATTAATACTTTCGATTTTTTTTTTTTGATAGAACAAACATTTTGTAAATAATGTTTTTTAACAAAACAGGATCCGCTGAATGCAAATTCGCTTATAGAAATTAATTATAGATTCATAATATGCGCTCGCAAAGTTTCGAAAATTGAAAATAGTCATTCTTTAATAAAAATATAAAATGTATATAATCATTTGTTAAGGAATTAAGGAAATTGTATAAACTTTGTCTCTGAAATAAATCGTGTATTACTTTCACCAGTGCACTATGTAGCAACCTTCCTATAAAAATATGAAAATGGCCTGATAACCAGAGTTCTTGTACGAGGCCAATAGTAATTTACTAAAACCGTAACATATACATACATATATGTATATTATGTACATTGTACTCGTATATTTACAGTGTGAATTGTATTCATTTCACTATTAAACGTTAATAAAAATTAGGTATAATAGGTAATGGAAAAAATCAAGTAGTCATCAGTTGCTTAGCAACGAAAAACAATAACAAAAGACAGTGAAATTTGAATATTCGTAAATAAATCAAGTCATCTTTAAATAAAAGTTTCTCATACTAGTTGAGTTTGTATATCAATTTGCGAATTATTAAAAACGCATAAAAGCTCTACCTGAACACGAAATCATAATATATGTAAAAGGAAATGATGTAATTTATTTAAATTTGATAGTTGTTTTGTTGGATTTTGTTCACGTATAGAAAAGATCCTCAAAATTGATATACATTAAAATAAAGGCAAATTGATTACGAAATTAATGAATTGTGAACAGAAACGTATAAAAATAAAAAAAAGAGTATAATTGCCATGTAAGTGTATAAATTGATCAAGTGGTCAACTAATAAAAATTGACAAAATCGTTTCTGATTGGTTCAAGATTATGACGTGATTGAATATTTTTCAATCAAGTGTGCATTGCAATTCGAATCACCTTTTCAATAATTTGCCATTTTAAGATTTTTAATTACAAGAAAAAGAGTCCAGCAACAGCAGTTTAGGATTACGTAAAGCAAGAATTAAATCAAGTCACATATTATATTAACTAGCATATTATGGAAATATATATTTATATACTTGCCACGGCAGACAGCCTGTCTCTATACGAAAACACAAACAACATAACAATATTTACTTAATGAAACCATTCTCACAACCATTTATAACACTTTCTCTTTCTATTTCACGCAAATCGAGTCGATCAGAATGAGATGGTGAATTTGTTTATGTACATTTCAGGTTGTTTTATTTCGAATTCAGTATTATACTGGACGATTTTTTTTCATAATGCCTCTCTTCTAAACCGGAATGAATATAATTTCGTCATCAACGAGAAATACGACAAGTTTGTCCTTTTTGCACACTTGATTGATAGATAGCAATTGATTGACAGTAAAATTAATTACCGTATACATGAAATTCAGGTGTGTTTCAGTTTTTTTTATTACAGTTAACACCTTGCTGATAATCGTTGAATGGAATTATATTTCGACCAACTGAACACAGTTGAAAAAATCGTAGATTTAAAGCTGCCTCCTTCGATATTTCGTCAAATTCACTGCCGTTAAGTTAGCTTCCTAGAATTTTTTGACAATATTGCCAAAATGATTGAAAAAAATACCTAGACGTTTTCGAAACTCGGGAATCGCACCCCACATCGACTGATTCGTCAAAATATGTGTATAGTAAAATTTTTCATAGATGAGTCAAATTGTGCATTCAAACAAATACTCACCCTGCATACAAAGATTATTTACCACGCTTCTAATTTACATACAACATTCTTTGAAATATTCAACATTTGTTTCAGTATAATTTTTCTACTTAGAATATGCATATGCAAAATAAAATCGCATTCGCAATAATAACAAATTCACAGAATAATTCAAATATTTCTATTTAAGCATAAACACATTATTTTGTATAGAAAAACGTATGTTCTAGAATAACAATATGTATTGATAATATATGAAGAAAAAAACTGTAATGACCTCATTTGGTATACGAAGCATTACATAACTAATTTTTTTGTTGATGGTTGATAACCAATCAATTAGCGAAATTTTAGTTGGAAATTATAATTTATGTAAATTTAAAATAAGTTTTTTTGTTGGTTCGCGAATTGTTAAATGAAATGAAATTGTTTCTATTTTAACATGATGGCGACCTTAAACGTCAATATATAATGTTAAAAAGATACAATAACATTCATAGTTCTTGTACGTAACATTAAAGGAGCACATAATACGAATATATATATATTGACCTAGAACATCAATGATTTAACCAACACCGAAAATAGTTTGATAGTATTTGTAGATACGAGTAAGGAAATGATTTTGTTCTGATGGTCAATTTATGGCAAATTTAACTCAATATTTATAAACAATATACACATAATTACTTTTAATCAGCCAATTTAATTGGTTGTTGCTTAATAATTCGCCTTCTTAATCTTAATTGTACCATAATTAAACTGTTTTTTAAACACAATTTGCAAAAATTTTAATACAATTCGTATTTGGTGAAAAACTGCTTATAGAATTCTGTCGTAATCGAATTGGAAAAAAGCCATTTGTAGACTGTCGTCGCAAATAAGGGCCGGACCGGGTCATGGGACTACATGACTAATGAATCTCATCCTGTATACAAACTTAGTACAACAATACGACTACAAATGTTCATACAGGATAACGAACGAATAGTAAAATTTTAAATTGTTACCTCAAAAATGAGAATTCTAGTGCCGTTTGTGTAAAGTCCAATTAAATTTTTCAGTTTCTATATGCAAATTATGTCAAATCTGACTTAGGTATGAACAAATTACAATATATTTATTGCTTTAGATCAAGTTGTTAAAAAGTGGTATATTATTGTGGTTAATTTAGTGGTTTTGATGTATTTCTGCATTGTTCATAAATTCGCCCATGGCTGCTGGATAATCAAATTAGGTTGGTAAGTTTTGGAAATGTTAAATAAAATATATTTTAATATTTAGCAAATAATTTATTTCACAAATGAAACTGTTTTTAAAATCATTCAAAAATTGCAAATGGAAGATTCGTACATTTTAACAATAAACACAAGCCTTCTTCGATACCTATTTTATCTATCGCTCACTAGATTTGTAGCTCAGAATAGATTTATTAATTATTATTGCGTATTTATTATGAAATATACAATTTATCATATTACTTAAGCTTTTTATTGAGGAAATATCAAAAAATATCCCAATTTTTCTAATTTACATTAATCCCACAATAATCAATATCAATATTTGATTCTGCCATTATCGAGGCCATATAATATACAATATTTTTCATAACAATCGAGTTAAGCAATATATTTTTATAAAAAGAAATTCCAAAGTTTCTGTCTGGAGTCAGTTAAAATGAGTAAGAGTCTAAGAGCGCAATTTTTGGGAAATTTTTTATCACAAAATTGTCCAAAAATAGCATCATTCGTAGAAAAGTATACCTAAAAATGAAACATCAAAGAAAACATTCTTGTACACCTATAAATAATGATGATCTAAATACTAAATATTAATTAAACATCCCCTCCCATTGTAGAACATTTATAATTAATGACAGAGATTATTATAAAAAAAAGATGCTTACACATTATGGAGCTTTTTTTCTATAAAAATATAATATACATACACTCCTTTCGCTATATCTTTGATGCTACATCACAAATAGTTATAGAACATATCAAATACATAATATGTTATTATTCTACATTACCGCATTAATATTATAGGGAGCATTAAATAAAGATGGAAAATATTTAGTTTGTGTTAATCATACGAAGGTAGCTAAGCACTAACTTTTTATATTTCACGATCATTAAAGCACTATTAGGAATATACGTATTTCGCGAACAATTCGTCATTTTTATGAATTTCTACAAACATTTGACTAGCGCAGTCCCCCTCAAAAACTTGTGAAAATTCGTGTTAATTAATGAACATAGTTTCTTTTTTGACTCACAAATATTGGATTAGTTCGTACAATTACCTACAATTTGTGACGTAGCATCACAGATATAGCGAAATTACTATATATAGATAATTATCGTGTTTCGTGCATGAAAAAGACCGGGAAATTTTTCATAAAAATGATTCAGAAATCGGTCTAAAATCGCGTCCATTTTGTGTTGTAATAATTATATTCGCGGAAAAACTAAATACTATAACATTATTAATTACAATGTGTATATTATAAATGAAATCTTGAATGAAATGAATGACAGTGTATAATTAATTCATTTATTTGTAATAATTACATGATGACGATGCTGAAATTGTATAGTTATACACACAATTTTTGTTTTTCAATTAAATTTGTACTCATGTTATGTTTTCTATAGAAATGTTTCAGACATTTGAATAATATCAATTTAATAAATTGATTTGCAAAACACTATAAATGATTACTGAAGTAGAAAAATTGTATATTATTCAAAATAATGGAACGTTTTAGTTATTATTATAAGAATTATTTATTTGTGTAACTATTTATGCAAACTTGTATAATTTCAATTTAAATTTTTCACAAAAATACACCAACTATAGTTAGGTAAGATTCAAATTGCACTAGTTTTAAGGACACTAGATTTAATTTACAATATCAACAGTTTTAATTAATTGCCAATATCCGTAATACATATTAATAAACTAAAATAAATAATACAATATATGGAATGTAATTTATTAGAAAAAATTAGTGCCCATAAGTTAAATCCTGATAGTTATTACGCAGGTGCATACATTATAATTAACATTTTTTGCAAAATGAAACAAATCGATTTAATTAATATATTATTTATGTATAAATAATATTATATTAAATAATAGTTATCAAGTTGACTGTTGATTCATTTTCAATGCCTTCTATTATATATTTACACTCTCGTTTTGTATTTTACGCAAAATTGTGACATATATATTCCAAAGCCAACCTACACTTTTCTATTCTACCCTATATTTCACTTGTACATTTCCAGTATTTGCAAAGGATACTTGATGTTTGAAAAATATTACGCCATTGTAAGGGTAAAATAAATATTTTTCAATTTGTACTCAGAAAAATGAGAAAAACATAGGTTTTGAGTATAATTATACTAAATTTGTCAAAAGTTCTACATTTACATCAGCTTTAAACACTGAATTATGCAAATCTATAAAAAAACTCACTTAAATTAACAGCAATCGTGTTAATCAATCAAACAAAAATGCATATATGTTGTGTAATAATTATTGATTAATAATTAATCATTTTTATATATTATGATTTCTTAAACGTTTCCCTGTTTATAGCATGATGATGTTTTCATATTCATGTTGAAAACACCTAAGCTATATATTATATTGTTTACGCGTAGGCTTTGATTTTCTTTTTGCAAATATAAATTAGATGGCTGTGTACAATAATTTTTACGACATAATAAACTTAATTGAAACACTTTACTCGTCATAATTCATACACACAGTGGATTTTGTGCAACCAATTTTAACATAGTAATTATTATTTTTAATCACTTTTATAAATACAATGACGCGAATCAATTTCTGAGATGCTTTCGCACATTAAATGTTGCACACTTACTAGAATAGAATTTTTTTGTTGAAAAAAAAATAAAGCCAGCCATGCCTGTTTTGATTGCTTTTGGTGTACAGTTGTGGGCACGTCAATCCGCCAGTCAGGATAAATCTAGAAAGGACGTACGTGGTCCTTATTGAATATTGGGAATTAGGAACTTAAAGGGTAGTATAAATTCAATAAAGTCGATATTTGAATACACATTTTAAATGAGTGGCGGATTGAGATGCCCACAACTGTACATCATTAATAAGCAAAATATTCGGCATATAGAAAATGAATGGAGCAAATTTTATCTCGTTGATTAGATCTTGAAAATGACGTCATACGAAAATTAAGCACTCCAATTTCTACACATAATATACAACTAGTCAATTATTAATAATTAAAACAATTAATTGTGATTATTAATACAATTTATAATTAATTCAAAGCTGATTGGAAAAATTTTAGGAACTTAAAGGTAGTATAAATTCAATAAAGTCGATATTTGAATACACATTTTACCTGAGTGGCGGATTGAGATGCCCACAACTGTACATCATTAATAAGCAAAATATTCGGCATATAGAAAATGAATGGAGCAAATTTTATCTCGTTGATTAGATCTTGAAAATGACGTCATACGAAAATTAAGCACTCGAATTTCTACACATAATATACAACTAGTCAATTATTAATAATTAAAACAATTAACATCAATAATTGCGATTATTGATACAATTTGATATAAATAATTCGAAGCTGATTGGAAAAATTTCAGAAATATTGAGCTTTAGGTGTGATTCAGGCTAAGTGCGTATAGTTTGCATATGTAAATTGTAAACTTTTCCGAAATGGGGGGAAAACTGGGCAGAATTTCTGATGAATCAATATGGTTTAAGAACGTAGATCTCGTTTTTTTTTTCATTAATTGTACTAGATTCTGAAAATTAAATATTAAATACAACTCAACAGTTAAATATGAGTGGGGAGTACTCTGAAATATATAATAACGCTACTTAGCCGCATCATGGCAGTCGGTGAAACGAGAAACATAGAGAAAGTATACAACTTGATTGTTGATTTCAAAATAAATATAATTTTGAACGTGCGCGCGATTTTCTTTTTGTACAAATTTTCTGTTTTTATAAACTGAAATTGCCTTATCAATACGGATTTTGTAATCTGTATAACGAGGTTGAAAAATCCGAGTGATTTGCTTGCTTTTTGTGTTCAAATTAAATTCAACAACTGCAACCGTTTCGAATTTTCAATTTTGGATTTGGACAGAGCAAGTTTTTGAAGAATTTCGTTCCTACGTGGTACCCTTTACCAAGTAAGATATTTTCCTTAAATCATTGCACGATATGCATTCCCAGCACAGTACAATTGAAAAAACGGTACACAATTGCCGTCACAAAGTAATTTTTTATGAAAAACAGTGTTTCTGATGCAATTCATCAAAAGTTTCCTGTCATTCAAATGGATAAACCTAATATTTTTCATGCAATTTTTCATTTTACCTTGATAAATAATTCATAAAATAATTATCGCAATTAATAAAGAATAATTAATGTTTAATAATATTTATTAAAGATGATATTTGCTTTTTTTATTGCTCGTAATTAATGTAGTAGGTAAGTGATAGTGAAAGTGAATTCTCAATGTGTGTAAAAATGTGGTGAAAGGCTTCAAGTAGTCAGTTGATACTTAAATTTAAAAAAATTACCACATAGAATAATGGAAACCGTAACAGGGTACTAAATTTGCTAATTATATATAAAAAACGGTTTCTTGTGCGAGATGATATGAAAATGTTTCTGCAAAATGTGAAAATTCTTAGCTTATAAATTTCTCACGCCCACGTTCTTTCAATATAAATTTATTAGAAAATCTAATGACTAAACTAGTGTCATATATTACCAACATTTCTTCAGATCTGTCGTCGTTTTCCCAATATTCTTGGAAATGTGTATAAAATGCCATTATTTAATTTAAATTTAAGGTACCTATTATTGTTGTGACATAATGTAAAATAAAATATAAAACATGAAATGTACATTTATATTGTGATATATGTATATGATATGTTTTACCTTTACCTATATAAATTGTTCGCAAAAACCAAGTATAAAAACTACAACTTGTTCAAAATAAATAAAACATATGGAAGCAATTTATGTAACTTATAATATGTATATTACACGTTATTTGTCAACAATGTGATAATAATAAATAAAATTACGACTAGACGAATAAATTCATACTTGGAGTAAAAAAAACTGTACATGCGTTTACGAGTAATGTTTGCCAAAAAAAATGTCAGCCTGCTGAAACATCTGTTGGAAAATGCGATGATATTGATATTGAGTAAAATCGAGATTATTGCTGAATAATTACATAAATTAGCAAGAAAAAAGTGGAAATGCTGAATTTATTATGTCTCGTAGAAATTTTGGAAAATTCTCTACAGTATTCTATAAATATGAAAATTTAGAGTTTAAAGGACGTCCGTGTCTGAACGTGAAATGACCCTGAATATAATGTTAAAGTTCTCAATGAAACTTGTCAACTGGTCCATTTTCTTATTATAAAATTGTCTAATGATTGAGTATCAAAAAGTGTGCTAATTACAATTATAACTTGAGGGTTCTTTATTGAACATTTTCTGAACTAAATTTAATGTTTTTGGTTTCGGTTCCGAATTTTTTTAAGAAGATAATGCACCAAATGACGTAATAAAAAATTTTCCAAAAATCATGGCTCTTATCGTAATTTTTTGTTATACATTTTTAAAAAAGTAAACATATTTGTGTAAATTGCAATAGAATTATCTAATGTCATTGACAAAAAATTGATGATTTTGATTGGATTAAATATTTAACAAAAAATTTTAGAATATAATTAATAAGGTAATTTTCTCAGAAATTTATAAAATTCCATCCCATAATCTTTAATCATTAATTATTCCATAAATTACTTTTTTAGTTTTTAGTTAATGACAATAATTCATACTAAAAAACCACAAAAAGTAATAAATTTTGGAAATTAGGTAACAAACAAGTTAACCGCAACTTTGTCTTTACATTTACCGAAATCGTCTTTAAACATATTAAAATCCTGTATGAAGAACGAATTAAAGAGAACCCATCATGGGAACGACATCAAAACACACATTATTACCTATCATAAAAATTTTAGCTTGGCAAATTATTGAAATGACGTAAATCGTGAAAAACGGATGTGTGTTCGTTGCTGATTTATATTTGAGCAAAATTATTTTTGGTGGCACATTTAACACTTGAATACACGTTTTCAAGAAAATTGTAGAAAGAGACGTCCGGTGATTCGAAAATCGTTTTATTTATTTTAAATGGCATGTTGATAGTTGTTGTGGGTGGATCTAAAAGCTATAATTAATTTATAACCAATCCTACAAATTAACATATCATTTTTATGGGGACAAATGTGTTTCTTGGAAATTCGAAAGGAAAGACTCTTTTACGTATTTAGAAATGTCTAGACTGGAGTGCTAATAAATATAATTGCTTTTTGGAGAACTTGTTTAGATTTAACTGGACATTTTTTAGAGTGCCAATAAATTTTTGGAACTTCTCAAAACTTGTATTTAGGTTTATTTGTGTTGGTGGTCTGGTGGAGAATTTTCTACAAAATCCGAAATCCGACGAGTGAATTTTCGCGATAATTTTAATAGGCCATCATTTCCAGCAGTAGTAATTACGTTATTAGTGCCATTAAAATAACAAACACGGACACAACAATAATACAAGTTATAATATAAAATGAGAAATTCATTTTTCTGGCACACAACCAGCCAACATTATAAAATAGCGCGTCATGCAGTCTGTAGAAGTAAATCGACGACCTTGATATGGCCAGAGTGTTAAAGTGCTGCTTTAAAACCCATTTAAAAGTCATTTAAACACATCCATCTGCTATTTTGTATACAATTAGAACTTATGCAATTGAATGTTAATATTTGCATATATTCGCATATAAAAATCATAACTGAAATGCCAAATCGGAAGCCAACTCTTCATCAACTGCGCCCATTTTGGTGTTTATTTCTCTTCAGCCAACACTTGAGTACTATATTTGCTTGAAATGCTAATTGAATACATGTAAATGGAGTTAGATTTGCATTTAAAACAATACCATGCATTTAAAATGCACACCACGGAATATTAAGTGAGAAAGAGATGTAAAAGAGAGAATGAGGAGGTAAAAGAAAAGAAAAATTGTGCAAAAATGTCATTACAATACAACAACCTGTAGAATGCAGCGGTTCTTCTCCTATTTTCTTCTTATGTTCTTGTTTTGTGGTGATCTTTGTGCAAAGTCGAGTAAAATGTTTTCATAATAAAATGAATAAAGTCGTTTTATATATATTTATATAGAGTTTATTTATATTTTTTTTTTAAACACTTTCTGCAAACATACGCATATACTACTTACACTTTATCTTTAACATTTGTGTAGACAAGTTGACCATGAATTTCTACTGGTTTTCAATTTTTGTTCTATAATGCTAAAGAGAAAAATGCTGTCGTTACAAAAGCAGATCAATTACTGTGATATCATTATTTTACAAATTTATTGAATAAAACATGTTGACATTAAAACACGTACACACGAAAAATTTAATTCGATAATAATGATAATGAATGTGTATTGAAATTTTCTTCCGGTTAATGTACAACAAAATTTTAATAATAGTTTTGAATATTTCCTCATTTTTGTTCCGCTACTTTCGATTTCTTTACAATATATCCTTGCTTTGAGATCGTTTATCACAATGCCATACGTTTTTTTTTTTTCAGTAAAATGTAATAGCATTTAGCTGAAATAAATCGTACATGTAGTAGTTGATTTGAATATTTAATGACCTGCATAAAAGAGAAATTAAAACAGAAAATGATGCATTTCAATAGGTCATAGATATAAATGGGAATATTTAAATATCATTTATTAAAAATATAGATTTCACTCGAGAATAACACAAAAAATTCATTCTTTAATATATATTATTTGATTGAATGGAGGATTTTATATGCATACTAATATATGATTGTGTTTACAAATAAAATTAAATTATGGCTATAATAATTTATTTGAAATCAAAATAGTAGTAGTTATTTTCCATTTATAAAACATCGTCAACACAAATAATTAAAAAATGATAAACATATGTGATAGAAACATTTATTACTCCTCCTATTGGTATGTTGTAAGTACTAAATTGAACTTAGAGTAAATTAAATTGTATTGAATGGTTAATTTCCGTAAACTTAACATTTTATCACTAAACTTTTAATAATTATGAGTATCTTTAAAGATTAATTTGTTTTATTTTTTTTAATAAATATTACGACAACGTGTGCTCTATATATTAATTTTTTACAAAAATTGGAACAAATACGTGGAATAATTGTATGTATTGTAAAATTGCTGCAATTTAATTGTAATTTATTATCGATTTATTACATTAATTTTACGAAATTTGTGAAAGCATAAGCGCGATTATATCATTTTAGAGATTTTTATCTGGAATGGATTTTCTCTGAGCACGATTTTCTAAAATTCAAGTGAGAGAAGAGGATTACACGTGTATTATACCAAAGTTTGAAATATTTAACTAATTACATAATATTTGGAAAAAAGTCGAAACTAACGACGTTTAATTAAAAATAACAAAAAGGATAAATTGCACCCGCTGGATTTTCCAAATTAGTCATCTCTCGTATACGAGCTTTGGGTTTCAAAGTTTCATATCGCAATATATACACATAGTTAAATTTATAAAATATTATGTATTTTGTTTAATAAAAATATGTTAAAAAAGAACAAATATCAAAATTGACATAGATTATTTTAAACAGCAAACAAACACATATCTAATAATATTATTCTCTCCCTTTTATCATATTAATCGTAATAAAATAATGTATTTGTATGTACACAAATAATCACACAACGTCATCATATATTGGTACTTACACATCTGGTTTACATTGCTACGTTATTTATATGTATAAATTATGGACCTCACACATATCTCAACTTTAACCTTTTTTTGTACAACGCCTACTGTTTTTTTTTCAATAAAAAATTATACGAATAATTAATTAATTTATTGGTATGTAAATACATGCACACATACGATTTAATTATTTGGAATTTGATAGTAAATAAACATTATATATTATATATGGTACGACGAACTTTATACAATTATATATGTATATGTATATATGGTTAAGTTCTTTTTAATCTTAATCTGCTATGTGAAAACTTTACGATGTATATAAAGAGACCAGGTGTGTTACAATCTTATCTTATTGGCAGTTGCACTAAAAGAAATACAACAGCAAAAGTTAGCCGCCAACGATAGCATCATCATCATGTCTTTTTCTTGTTCTAGAAATATCGCCACACACGCTATTATAACATATATCTCTTCTTAGACTTTTCAACTAACGCGTTTATTGACTTGTTTATTAATATCTTAATTAACGGCAATTATATATATGTATACTGTGTGGCTTGTTATGAACTAGAAGAATTATTATACCAACAATAATTCTGTTCAAGCGAAGATCCACAAAACTGGATAATTATACGGTTAGTTTCGTCTATTTTGTTGAATATAGCACAACAATTTGTCATATATGCCCCCTATTTCAGGTATAAATTAAACAACCTGAAATGTGAATTCTTAATTTTGAGGTTCAAGACGTAATCAACTTGTCCGTGTTGCTATAGTTACGAAATTTATAAACAGGATATAAATTTGTGTATTTTTGATTGTGTGTTGCTATAGTTACCAAATTGTTAAGAAGCCATTTCTTTGCACTTTAGATTGTCTAGATTTTATTTGTTAGCTGCTTTATATGCTATAAACATGTCAAAGGGACAAAATATTTGACATTTGTAGTCCAGTAAAGAAAGATAATAATTAAACAAACGCAAACTCTTTAAATTCTTATCAGATAAACATTTTCTGTTAAAAATGCTCTTACTTTTTACCTGAGTTAGGACTTGATTGTGTGGTCCTAAATGTATTTTTACTCTCAGTTTGGAGATGATTATTTGGGCGACAAAACTGTTATACTGTTAAATCGTTAAATCAGTTCTAAGAAGTTTATAGGTGCACTTTCAAGTATAGATTTTTGTGAATTTTCATTAGTTTACTGCATGCAATTTTTTTGGTAAGTTGTTGAAATTTTGCACATTGCTTTTTGTTCGGTTTAATTAATACGTAAATCAAACAATTATTTTTATCCCTGAACTTGGAACGATGATTTTACAACAATTTTGAGTGGATATTACATAAGTTTTGTCATCAGTTTCGATTTTCTAGAATAGAATTAACGATAATGGCTCGTATATAATTTGACCGAAAAACTAGGATATATTTTGATGACACTTGAATAGATATTAAAATGTTTGTTATTATATTATAGATCGTAAATTTCAGTCGGTCATATATTGGCAAGTATGAAATTAAGATCTTTACTATAGAAAACAGCCTTCGGCCGTTGGCGGCCTTGCAAACTTGCATAAAAGTGCACACCAGCAAAACTACCACAGCATTAACCACCATAATTGACCACACAACGAGATCAAGTGATCAAATCGGTTATGTCTTTTAACTATATGTATATTTTGTGGCTTGTCATTTATGTATTTTACTCGTATTATATACAGAAGTTTATGTATTTTATCAATTTTTGAATTTTAATTCAAATATATGTATATTGACCTTTATTTATGTATTTACAAAAAATCGCGATAGGCAATCTAAATACATTTTATTCTTAATTAAGTGATGTAAAAATAAATATTGCGTTATATTATCATTTTCAATAAGATTGTACATTTTGTACTAATTTGGAAATTTAGTTGATTTCTATAAATTAAGTATAAAACGTTTATAATATAGTGTACATTAAGAGTTTTCAAAAATAAACAAAATTTTCATCAAGTTTCAAATTAAATATGTACGAATACGTGTATTAATAATAGTTTATTGTTTTATCAACTAAATATTTATAATTGATTTCATTTTATCAGTTCCAGGTATGAAACACTATTTTTATATCCTGCACCACTAATACAATTAATTACTTTTAAAATAAGATAATTTCCAGTTATTTCAAAAAAAATGTTCAAGGAGATTCAATATTCTATAATAAATAAACCAATTGTGAAAACTAACTCGATTGATTCCATTTACAATAAATTGTTATCGTACACAGTCATGTTAAATGGTGATACAAAACTAATTAGTTTAAATTAATTACTGATAACCTATTGGCTTTTTATTCAGTTTTAGCCACTATTTCGTCTTTTACTCATTCTTTCATAATATGTAATATCATTATTTTTATTTTGGTCCAACGTTGTAATATCAATTTATAAATAAACAATTTCAAATTTAAAATATATGTTAAAGTCCTGTTTGAATATAAGTACGTATATGTATACATAATCATATAGCAAATCTTCAGCTTGTTAGCGGCCGGTGGTCTTTGACGAGATGCTGGGATGAAGTCATAATTTTACTTTTTATTCGTTCTTTTAAGCCGTTGGTCATGTGTGTATGGTGATCATTTATTCGTTTAACAAGCCGCCTTTCAGTGTGTTTGCATCACATACACACACAAACGAACGAACAGAAAAAACACAATAATTATAATCAGGATTGAATGAAGTACGGATTACCTGTATTAAAACTGCGGTAGGGAAAAAACAGGGTAGCGGATGTGCAATTTATTACATTATCCTTAAGTTTTAAATAAAGATTGTTATTAATTATTATTCATTATTATATATATATATTTTATTATAAATGTCTATAAATATACAAAACAAACAGGATATATTTAAATTTTAATTTATTATTGTGTTAAAAACGTGATTATTATATAAGATGCAGCTATTAGGTAATAATTTTAAATTGCAAACTATAATGTAATTAGACAATAATTAGGTAATTATTTGAAACGAAATTCATTTATAATTGGAATATAATTTCGTTTTATATTTAGTTATTAAAGCGTCATAAATTTTTTGTTATGCTGTTGAAAAATAAAATACGTCAATTTTTTGGACAAAACTATTATGTATATGTTGATGTTTATTAAACATAAAATCGTATGATTTATATTACACATAATAAAAATAAAATAAAACATTTTATTGTAGTTTTATTAATAACGAATTAAAATTTTGGTGAATGCGCCGGTTAAACAAATACAACAGAAAAATTCAAAATAAATTCATTGATTACAGTTTGATTAGTTCAATAATTGGTAATCTTGATCATCACTATTACAAATTCTTTATTATTGACACTTAAATTGAATTAACTGAATAAATTAATCAATTATCGATATGAATAACAAAACAAATAAATACTTAATTCGAAGGCAAATATAAAAGTTTGTCGACGCAGGAGATTATTACACTTATAAAACACAAAATTAACTCGCAAATGTCAAGGCTGAAAAAATTGTGTGAAAAAGATACGATTATTGGTACTTAATTAATACTCTTTTCGATTATTAACCAATTTCGATGGTAAAAAAAACTTGAACGCGCTAAAAATAGAAAAATAGAACTTTGAACACAAACACGAGCTGTTTATACAGAAAATGAGCAACAAGTGGTGAAAATCCACTTGTTGATTTAATTGAAAATGTGTAATTTTCACGTTTTTTTTTTTCAGATGAGTTACCGATCATCCCAGAGTGTAAAAGGCACTCAGGCAGTGTGGGTGTGCATGGCCCTTGCAATAGTCCTTCAATCAGCGTACGGTAGCCCAGCAACGAAAAGAACACCCGATTTGTATTCACACCATCATCATCTTGCCAAAAGGTCCTTCTTCGATATACAGTGTAAAGGTGTTTACGATAAAAGTATATTCGCTAGATTAGATCGTATATGTGAAGATTGTTACAATTTATTCAGAGAACCACAACTTCATTCATTATGCAGGTGAGGAGAAAAGATTTTCAGAAGAAAATTCTTCTATATAAAATTAGTGCGAATGTAACACAATCGTCCATCCGTTAACATTTAAATAGGTAATGAATTCGTTGAAAAATAGTAAATGCAAATGAATTACTAAGAAGGCCATTTAATTGTGTATGTGTTTTATATTTTTAAACTTTGCATTTCTTGCAAGGTCGCATTATAAAGGCTGAAAATATTATTGTTTTACAAAATATCATCCTGCACTGCAATGGCTGTATATTTATTTTTAACAGGAAAACATTCCAAACATGTATGTCCTGTTTCGATTCAGCATTTCAAGAAATGCACCAACTTTATATGGAAAATGTATATTCGAATTATTATTTTTCTCACGCTCGGCTACAATTTTTTTTTAACATGATTGATAAAATGACTTCCGAAAGGAAACTGTCTGGATATGATAAACGATTGTTCGGAAATTAATTTAATGCTCGTATATTCTCACGATTCAAACGATTATTGTTGATCCTTACAGGAAAAATTGCTTTACAACAAGCTACTTCAAGGGTTGTCTTGAAACGTTACAACTTAGCGATGAAACACTAGAAATACAATCTTGGATAAAACAATTACATGGAGCTGAACCTGAGGTTTAGGTACACTTGCACGTTTTTTTTTTAAGTTTGATTTCTTTTTATTAATATCTACTAATACTTTTAGTTTAATTTCACTTCTAACACTACTACTCTATTTTTCACTATTTTCTAACTTTCATTTGATTTTTTCTGTTGCAATTTTTTACACTCACCAAAGGGTTAGTTTTTGAATTTTGTACCCATATAACAAGGTTGTTTTTTAACAGATTTTTTGGATTTTGTAATGCAACGTTTTAATACGACATTTTTACCATCATTTTTACTAATAAAGTGCATGAAAGAAATTTGTCAATATGTTGTATTAATGAATTTGTTTTTATTTTATAGGTCCAAATGCTTCTCTACAACATATTTTAAAGGGTGTGTCGATTCGTTGTTGTTAAGTGAAGATATGCCAAAATTTATAAAAATGGTTACATATTTGGGAAAATGAATAAATATAGAAGAAGTGTGTCGACTAACGCCCAGTTTCCTATTAATCTAGTCCTCAATGAAATCACCAATTTATTGGGCGATTTGTATTATTAATTTTTTAGACAGAATTTTTTGTACCCTTTTCTACTTTACTTGGTCAGATTTATTTATTTATTTTTTATTTATACACTTAATTTTATATATTTTAAGTTTACTTTACACACCATTATATTATTGTATTTTTCATCGTATACATTTTTATACATGTTTCATTTTATTTTACTTTATAATATAATTATTATACATTTATACTTTCATCACTTCTATTATTTAATTACACTCGTGTTGTAGTGACCAAAGAAAAGTAGAGTGATGTAAAACTCACAAAAATTTTAATCTTATTAACATCACCATCATGTTCTAATTATATATTCGCACACAAGTTTACAAAATTTTTTCATTATTTTTGTTCTTTTCCACCAGTTTTGTTATTTCAGATCTGATAACAGAAACATTTTATCACAAATTTTGTCTATTTGCGTTAATGATGCAAAAAGTCTGCAAACTATCCAATAGTTCCTTAAAAAAGAATAAAGTGGCTGGAAATTACCATTTACAAATTCTGGTTTCAGATCTAATTTTTTGTTCTATAAAATCAAAGATGAAATCTTTTTTGGGTACAAAACGTTGTAAACTTAAGTGTTATTAAATAATTAAGAAAAAGAATTTTCTGTATACGTATTTGCATATTTCATGCTTTTTGTGTCAAATTTAGATTTTTGGCTGGAAATCTATATTCGAAATTTCATTATGAATCTCATCATTTTTATTTATTTATTTTTTATCACTCAACCTGTATTTATATTAAAATTTATTTATTAATGTTGTTGAGATTATTTTATTGTTTTTTTAAAAAATAAAAGAGAAATACGATTTTTTATAACACCGCAATGGAACCGTACTATTCAAAATAGTGGAAAATGATGTTCTTGTGCTAATTTATAAAGTTTCGTATTTTTTACTAAAATTTTATTAACATTCCTTTATCAGTATTGTAGAAGTTGTCATTATAAAAATTATATAATAAAATTTATAAAAATAAAACCGGTGCCTATATAAGTATTATACAATGTCAATTGAAAAATTGAAAAACAAATAAACTGTAATGTTCAATACTTGTATGTAAGTAACTGTTATACCTTACACTCTGAGAAATTACTATTTTTCAAAAATATCCCATTATCCCAAAAATATGCTACATTTTCGAACTTTATTCGAAAACCATTTTATTAAACTTTGTATGCAACCATGATAGCTAACTATTTAAATATTTAAATACATACCAACAATTTCAAATTATCCAGAAAATAGTACTTACCACAATTGTTTAAAATAAATAAAATTAACAATTTAATCGTTAATATTTGGTGAAACATTTTTAAGGATGTTGGGTATAACAAAACGACTTAATTATATACTATTTTTGTAATGCAAAGTGATGATCTACCGTACAATGAATTATTATTAGATTATCTATTTATCCAATTGTATAATACTAGTTAATTTTATGTAAATTACTTAATATGCTGCTATTTATTTTTGCTTTATAAAAATCTGTATACAAATAATGATTGCAAAAATGTAAAATTATTGTATAAAATAATTAATTAAATTCTTTATGCCTATTATAAATATAAATAAACAAATAAAATATTAAAAAAATAGTTATAATTATTGTCAAATGGCAGCTTCAAAAATAAACTTGTACTCCTATTAAATATAAAATTATGCCGAAATATTTTGAAATATTGACTTTTATTTGTTATTTCCCAAAACACATCCTTAGTTGATTTGAAATATGTAGTTCAAAATAATTCCTATTTAAAAAAATAGCTACTGAAAAGCTCTCGAAAGCTCGTTATTGTGTGTACTTTGTATTTGCATATTTCTATAGTTAAATAATTTGAGAATAAATTAATTATTCAACATTATTCAAGCGTTTAAGGACATCATATTCTCATTTTCTTAATTTATTCATTAGAAAATACCATGAAAACATTATTTGTTTATTAGATGATCAATTTAAAACAATTTGATGATGTGATTTAAAATGTTTACGCCAACTCATCGGTAAAATTACAATTTTACCAGAAGACGCCGCATTAACCAGTTAGATAATGCGCTCCTTTATTGTATAATTATAAAATTCTTCTTCACAAAACGAAAAGGTCATCATCAAAACAGGTTCCCCTTAACCTTCCAAGGATGTTATAAACATATACCTCAACAAACAAAACATATTTATCTCATTCTTTCGATGTTGTCCAAGAGGTCCAAGCCCTTATACGTATTGAAAAAAATTTAATTAATCACCCATCAAAAATGACATCTACAGCAGACTTGGTGACTGAATCTGTGAACGATTTAAGTGCAAATAAACCAGCAAAAAAGTTTAGTGAAATGAACACTTCAGAACGAATCTCTTATGTAAAAGAAGTGATAACAGTTGAACCACTAATTGCAGCGTATGTTTCTGCATCGATTTTATGTGCACCAGCAATGGCGTATTTAGAATTTGAAAAAGCGTGTCGCGTTAATTTGCAATTAAATGACACCGTCTGTGATGCCATCCTCAGTGACGAACACACAATATACACAAACGAAAACGATCAAATACAAATTCTTATCAGCAATATGCATTCCTGGCAACAGCCGATGCAGAGCATAATGCCCCTAATTCTGGTGCTGTTTTTGGGCTCGTACAGCGACCGCCACAAATGGCGAAAACCGTTTCTGCTCATACCGATTTTCGGGGAGTTCTTCGCCGTTGCTGGCGTCATCATGTGTGTAGTTTTTATGCGAACTTGGCCCTTGGAGGCGCAAGGGGTGGCCCAAACTGTGGTGCCGTCGTTTTTTGGCGGCCAAACCATGATTGTGATGGCCGTTTTTGCGTATATTGCCGATGTGAGTACGTTGGAAATGCGCACATTGCGTGTGGGTGTTGTGCAGATTGTGTTAAATTTTTGTGTGCCTGCGGTGCAATCGTTTAGTGGTATTTTGTTTGCCCAAATCGGCTATTATGGCATTTTGTTTATTGCTGCTGGACTGTATTTGTTCGGATTAGTCTACGGATTTTTTTGGATTAAAGAGCCGAAAGCTCCAATTAAAACGAATCCTAAAGAACTGTGTGCTGATGTGTTTAATCCGCAACTAGCTATTGAAACTTTCCAAATTTTGTTAAAAAAAAGCCCGGGAAATAATAGACTTGGAATTTGTTTAGTACTTTTAACGTTGTTTGTTTATAGCGGTGTAGTTGTGGGTAATTAGTTATTAATTATATATATTTTTTAAATTAAAGCTACTGTTCGACCTTCATTTATTTCAATCATGCAAAGATTAGGACATCCGCTTCACTTAAACTTGGAAAAATAGAGATACTCGTAACTTATTATTCATTTAAAATTTACAGATGTTTTTAATTTACAAGATGGGATCTTTGGAAAATTTAACAACAATATTTTATTAACAATATATATATATGTATATATATAATATATATAACAATATATATTAACAATATATATATATATATATATACTCGTATATATATAATATATACTAAATATCTGACTTTTTAACTATATTACAAAAAAAACTTTGCCTTGACTCTTCCTGTTTGGTGACTTAATTAAATATTTACCTCACCTACTAAAACATACCTCTGTTTTGATTTTTGAATAATAAATAATAATCGGTTTTCTAAGATTCTTAAATTTTTCTATTCTTAAGAACCTCTGAAAACTACGTACATGTCTATGAAAACTAGACTGAAAGTTTAAAGTACAGTTTAACAATATTACAACAAACGAAAAAAAATTTACCTCAATTTTCTCAAACAACAATTGTTTATGCCTGACTAAAAATTTTTAGGGGAATCAAGTCTTTTCTATTTATACACGCAAGGAATTTTTCAATGGACACCTGTTGAATTCAGCTATTTTGGCACTGTAAATACCCTCATCCATTTAGCTGGTAAATTCCTCCAATTCTTGACAACATTATATTATTAGCAAACATTTTCTTTCAGGAACTGCGATAGCTGTACCATTATTTACAAAATATTTAAAACTATCCGATTTAGTAATACTGTTATTAACATTTTTTGACAAAATTATAGCTAATATTTTCTTCGGTTTGGCCCAAACGTCAACTGTACTTTATATAGGTAAAATGAATCAGCCGGAAAACGAAAAAAGCTCAATTAAATTTAAATTTCAGCTGCTTTCGTTAGCGTTATAACTGGAGTAACAGCGGTTGGAATACGATCGTTGGCGACAAAAATTGTATCAGAAAACGATTTAGGAAAAGCTCAATCGCTGTTCGGAATATGCGAAGCAATTGCCCCGGCAATCGCCGTGCCCGTTTATAATAGAGCCGTTTATGTTAATACGTTGAACAGTTTTCCTGCTGCATTTTTCTTCTTCGGCATTATATTATATATAATTTGCAGCGTTATTATAATGTAAGTCAAATGTTTTATCTACTTCCGTGTACATATAGTAATTGGTGTTTTTTCTCCTTTCAGATTAATGCATATAAAAGCGAGAAAGGATCAAAAAATAAATGTTCAAGGTAACCAAGAAATTAAAAATAATGTTATTGGTGAAAAATCTATTCAACTAGAGGATGTTCAAACAACGCATATGTAAACTGATTGTATCGTATGGGAAAAAGTTTCAAGTATTATTAATCTAACAAATAAATTAATGATTTTATTTACATTGTTAATCATTTTATGTTATATTATTAATAGATTAATTTATGTACAAGTTGTGGATTTTAAAATTCTTGAATGCTTTTTACAAGTTAACTGAATTTCTAATAATCTATAATGAACTTCAACCTTGTACCATTTTAATTTCATATTATAGATTGTTTTTATGGAATTATCGTTAAGTAAAGTATACATTTAGATATAAGTATGAATTTTTCAAATAAACCAATTTAAGAATTCTGACAGTTAAAGTGAAGAGCTTTTATTTTATATCCATAATACATTAAAATATCCACCACATAGTTGTTATAATCCAGTCCATAAACGGTATTATTTAATTACCATGATACCGGCAGTGCGATTTGATCATACAAGTGCGCAAAATGAATAAGAACAACACAAATAAACCATCAATACACACGAAATTGAAACATTTCAAACAAATTATCACCGTTGAACCGCTTCTGGCCAGCTTCATATTCGCAATAGGGTTGTGTCGTCCGTTAATTGAAAATCTGGAGCTGGAAAAATCCTGTCGCGTCAATTTAAAATTCAACAACACCATCTGCAATGCTATCCTCTCTGGACAACACGAAAACTGGACGAAGGAGAACCGTTTAGTGCAAGTGCAAATCAGTAATATGCGTTCATGGCAACAGCCGGTGCAGAGCATCATGCCATTGGTTTTGGTGCTGTTTTTGGGCTCGTTCAGTGACCGCTACAAGTGCCGAAAACCGTTCTTGATAGTACCAATCATTGGTGAATTATTGTCACTGGTTGGATGTCTTCTGAATATCGTATATATGCGTGAATGGTCTTTAGAAGTACTTGGCATCACACGACACGTTCTGCAATCGTTTTTTGGCGGTACTCCAATGCTAATAATGGCCAGTATTTCGTATATTGCAGACCATACAACAATCGAATCACGTACAACTCGTATAGGGGTCATACAAATTGTTTTGAGTGTGTCTTCGTTGTTGGTGCAGCCGCTAAGTGGTCTTTTATTGTTGCAATTTGGATCGATTTACATAGTGATAGCCGCAATTTCGTTGCAACTCTTTTCAATTGTATATGGACTTTTATGGATACATGAAGATAGACCGGAAAATGTGCTAAAAGGCAATTTGTTTAAAAATATTTTTAATCCACAGCATGCCGTAGATACATTTAAAATGTTATCGTTTAACAAGAAGTCGTATCATATACACATAATATTTAATTTACTAGTCATGATTTTGTTTAAATCAGCTCTATTAGGTAAACATTTAAAATTGAAATTGATTTTTTTGTTTCATTTGTAATTTTATAGGAGAAACTAGTGTTTTTTTCTTGTATACACAAGCGACTTTTAAGTGGACTCCAGTTGAATATGGGTACTTTCTAGGATTGAATTCTCTTATAAATTTAATAGGTTCATAGGAATGAATTCACATAAAAATATTTCATATAATAATTTTTAGGAACCACTGCCACTATTACACTTCTATCGAAATTATTAAAATTTAACGATTTAACAATAATTTTAATCGCTTTATCTGATCGTGTTGCTACAAATATTATTTATGGATTAGCGAAAACACCAGCTGTATTTTATATTGGTACGAAAAAATACCATTTTTTCTTGGAAAATACGATTAAAATAATATTACAGGGGTTGCATTAAGCGCACTCAATGGTGTAACAAAGGTTGTGCTTCGATCGTTCACTACAAAAATTGTATCGAAAGATGATCTCGGCAAAGCAATATCCGTTTCTGGAGTATTTGAGGCAATTATTCCCATGATAGCGGTACCAATATACAATAAATTAATTTATGTAAATACAATCGAAAGTTATCCGTCTGCGTTCTACTTTTTTAGTATTATTCTTTACACGTTATGTATTAGTATTACTTTGTAAGTTTTATTATTTACATTAATCTTTTGTATAAATGTGTTTAATGTTTCAGGTTCATGCTTATTAAGGAGAAAAAACATCAACAGAATCAAAACTAACATTTCAAAGTTTAACTCTAGTCAAATATTTTTAACTGTTATTATGAATCACATTAAATAATTTTTCTATTTATTTACTCATATATTTTTAAGTATTTATTTGTGACTATAACGATTTATGTGTATAAAATAAAAGCTAGATGTTTAAGTTATATTTATTCAATTTCAAATTATCACATTTTACTTAAATATATCTACTCGTATAAAAATACTACAGGATATTAACTACATTTAAAATTTGTACCAATCTTTACTACTTCTCCGCTCTTGTAGTGGGCATTTCATTGTAGTTTTACTAGAAATCGAACTATTTTTGTTTAATAATAACTTCATAAATTTCATATAATGTTCAGGTAGTAATTCAATGTTGTTTTCTTCGGACCATTGTACTATTTCCGAACATCTTTTAGAATTACCTTGTCGTACTTAAAAAATACATTATTTCCTAAACAAAATAATTAAACCACAGTACACTTACTTTCATATTCTAGAAGTGCAATCAGTACAAATTTATACTGAAGTTTGTATTCGTGCCTTAAAAATATCTCCATTAAACGATAGAGAATTTCAGTTCGATGACAAAACAGTGAAGTAGCTACAACTTGTGGAACGTTGTTTTCAATAGCATTTAGCAGTCCTTTATGTTTTTCCAGCAATTCTAACGCTAAACATTGATCTGCGTACCATTCACTAAGAAAGCACTCTTGCCATACACATCTTAATGCATAGAAATCATTGAAATCGTAACATAAAGTTTCACTAAATCGTATTATGTTCACAAGTGCTGCTTCGCTTCTGTTCGTTACAACATTACCAATTAAATATTTTAACATTAGACGAATACGACGTCTTAAAATAGGATTCTCCTTATAAACAATCTCGAATAGATCCAGCGACTTCTTTATATTACCTTTAACCCAAATAACTTCAGCTAAATAGTGACTAAAGTGAGAATTTTCTTCTAAAATTTGCGGAGATAATTTTTCACATAATAAAATTAATTTGTCCACTGTTTCCTTATCACCACTTTGAGAACAAATCGAAAATACGTTTATTGTGTTTGCAATTGAAGGACAATGATTTATTTTCAAGCAATATTGTATTATTTTTTTAATATTTGGCGTATCATTGGCTTCAACTGCGTTTTTGAGTAATTCATTTATATTACTACTGCAAGGTTCTTTTAAGGTTTCTTCATTGATAGTATTTGACTGAATATTTTGTGATTTGTTGATGGATACTTTCGGAAAACTCTCCTTCCTTGTTTGCCATTTATATGATTTTGTTTGTATGAGTTTTGAAGTAAAATCATCCAAAGAATCTGCTTTGATTTTGTGAACTTTAACATCATCTTGGTAAAATTTTAAGGTTTGGTAATTGAATGTAACGATAGTACATAATGGATTAATAATGTTTTGTCGATTAATTAAATTAATAACTGCAGATAAAGCCATTAAGAGGGCTGACAAAAAAGTAAATTATATAAGAAAATTATCTGATTCCAAATCGGTTACCCACCTTTGGAAAAACATATTCCACAATTTAGAACCTATGATAATAGTGAATACATATGTTTTAGGTTACTTTACACTAAATATTAAATATAATTATTGTATATGTTTAAAAACCTTTTAGAATTAACTTTATTTTAGATATGAAACAGAGAAGAAGGCAGAGCTGAGAGCTCAAATAATAATATAACCTCAAAATATCAAGATGATTTATTTAATTGAGAGGACAATTCAAGACGAAATTTTTCAAACGTAAATTCTCTAATATTATAAAAGCTGAATCATAACTTGTTTTGGAATTTTTATTAAAATAAACGGTGGAACTTCCCTCATTCGAACCTTAAAGGACAGGGAAAGATTCCTGTTAAAAAAATATTCATTGTAAAAACTGCTCTCGAATTATCCTCTTAGGTTACATTGTTCGAAATTAAATAACCTAAGATTTAGTGCACTGTTTACTGTTACCACGGTGGTTTTATTTTAAAATAATGGGCAAAAATGAATAAGTGGATAATAATAACAATATTATTCTTAAATTCTGATATAATTCATCCTATGGAAAAATCGATAGATTGTAATACTCTTCGTATGGGTCAATATTTATGTCCAGATCCGGATTATGATTTAGTGGATCCAAAAACACAACAAATTAGAGGATGTACTAAAGAAAATAAAGCCAAAGGTACTGGATACTGTCCTAGATTCATCAATAACCAATCTTTATGAACGTTTGTTATAGTAAGATGCTTGGCTGTTGAAGGCATAAAATGCCTGGGAACTGATAATTCTACATTCACCAAAGAAATGCCTTGCAAATGGACAAATGGTTATTCGTTTGAAACAGCATTACTCCTTTCAATATTTCTTGGAATGTTCGGCATAGACCGGTTTTACTTGGGATATCCAGCAATTGGATTAGCCAAATTTTGTACATTAGGTTTTATGTTCTTGGGCCAATTATTTGATATCATTTTAATTGCTACACAAGTTGTGGGGCCCGCCGATGGCTCCGCATATGTCATACCATATTATGGAGCTGCTGTAGAAGTAGTTAGAAGTAATAATATGACATTCAGATTCAAACAAGACGACTGGTAGTGTATATATTTATTTAATTATAAGTTTTCTATTAATAAACTGTATTTATTTAATGGGCGTTTAGATCTATACAATATTTAAATTTAAAAAAACAAAATACCAATACATAAATAAATTTAATTACTTGTATATAGCAATAAAATGAAAA
Organism: Oryzaephilus surinamensis; assembly: GCA_004796505.1. NCBI lineage: Eukaryota > Metazoa > Arthropoda > Insecta > Coleoptera > Silvanidae > Oryzaephilus > Oryzaephilus surinamensis. The sequence goes on from SSSI01010076.1 coordinate 50,416, forward strand.
TTTCTATAATCGTTATCACATACTCCATAACCACTAAAATATTTAAAACATTTCTTTTATACAAACATTACAATCAATAAATAACAGCAAATACCATTATGATTGGTAAAATAGTTCACAGGAAAAAAAATTTGACTAGGTTTGCTATGTTTGCGATAAACGTGGCCGATCCACAAATTCCGTACCATGTTTGAAAATATTATGGGCCGTTGCTGCAACCATTGTACCCCAAAACATCAAAAACAACAACGATTCGGTTGAATATTCAGCTGGAAATACGACTGAAGCAACAAACATTGCAACAGCCATTAACAGTACAGATGGGAATGTAATATATCTCCAGCCACGATCAATACGCAACGGTTGAACAACTTCACTATTGCCGTGAAACAAATCGATGGCATCTTGTCGAAAACCATCCGTTAAATTGTTTTTATAATATCGAGTCATCGAGTTTATACCATCGGCCAATAGGCCCCATTTTGTCCGTTTACCAGTACGAGTGTAATCAGTTTTTAATGCACCTGTACCAGAATATTGTGTACTTATCACGTCCGCATTATCAGCCCACACATTTTTAAATAAACTTTCAAACGTTTTATGATCTTCTACAGCATCAGCGGGCCGTAATATATTCAATTTGGACAAAACTGTATCTAAATTACGATGGGCAAGCATACTTTGTACAACGTTAGTACGATCCAAGCAATCAATGCAATTTGTACGAAAAACACCTTCTTGTAGAGAGGACAAAGAACCATCACGTAATATCAAAAAGAATCCCATATCAGTCTGGTCAAGAGCAACACGATCAATTAAAATACTCAAACGATCCCATCTCATTTTTCTACATTCAGCATGAAAATCGAATGCTTCATAACGCACCGATGGATAGCCTAAATGTTGGATAGCATCGCTAAAAGCCTGTTCTAATCTACCTTCACTGCCTTTTTGGTCAACTAAATCGACAATCACTTGTTTGCCATACAGAACGGCCAACGATTCTAAATGTTTCTGGCAAGCATTGTAATGTTCCTGTGGATCTATATCCATTAATGTTGGTGGCGGTTTGTAGCGTAAATCGGGGGATTGTTGCCAAAATAGTGGTATTGAACCGCGCACTTGAACAAAACTGGCTCTGTCGCCATTGAATTCCACAATTTGTTCTGTTTCCACGAAATTTGCTACATTTCCATACCGATCAACTCCGCGCCGATACAGTCTAGTACCAGCACGTTGTATACTTCTACGGGAAACCAGAGCCCAGACGAAGTTCTCTCCATTTATGTTGCATTGATTTATTGAAATGAAGCCGTGCAATAATGGAAGACAAAAACGTGCATTCTGTTTAAATGGTCTTAATATATTCAAATTCCAAACGAATCTTTGATCAGCCCGTTCGAGTAAAGATTGTTGGTAGAAATCTGGCCCGATTTGATGTAATCGTTGTATTGTGTGTGTAATATCGTAGCTGTAGCTGAAATAGTAATATGGCGTACTTAACACCAACTCAATCATATTCAAATAGGCATTATTGTCGGCTAATTGTTCTGGTTTTAAGTGAGATAAACTGCGACAGTATGGTAATAGTTCTGCTTTAACTAGTCGCCAAATTGTGTGACCACCAATGTAGCCAATAAGTTCACGTTGTGTGATAATAACTAAATAACGGCCGGCTAGCAAATTTATTGAACCTAAAAGACCACAAAATTCTTTACGACTTGCTGGTGGTATTTGGATTTGGCCATTATTTCGTTGTACTGAAATAGACTCCGATGGACGATCGATTATTAATAATTCATCGGATGATTTAGGTTCAATATAGAATTTTTCTGGAGTTATGTATCTATAAAATTGATATGATTTTATCATGTAGTGTTTTTTATTGTATTTACTTACAAGGTTAAATCATTATACACATCTGTTGAAGACATTTTTGCCATATACGACTAGTAATTTTATTGTAAACTATTTATAAACATTACAATTCTCCTAAAACGGCCTAATTTAATTTATTTTTGACCTTTTACACAAAGATCAACGATTACAAAAATAGGTTAAATGATTGACGTTTAAAAATCCAATCTGTGAATCAACTGGAACACTCTGAGTTAAATGGAGAGGTTTATGTTACCAACATTCAAAATATTAAATATTACCAGCAAAATCTAACCTAAAAATATTCACAACTTCCCAAAACAAATAATTTTGAAATGTTTTCTTCGAACGATGATTGGGACTCAAGAAATCGCCAAACAGTGCTTGAAGGGCGTGCAATATTGGAAAGGACTGGTGAAAGTATAGCCCGTTCAAATCAAATTGCTATCGAAACGGAAAATATTGGAAATGAAGTGATTACTGAATTGGGTGAACAAAGGGAGGCTTTATTACGTACAAGAGACCGTTTAGAAAATGCCGATGAGCAACTGGACAGTGCCCAAGCAATGTTGAGAAAAATGGGACGAAATGTGATTTACAATAAGGTGATACTTATATTAATTATATTAATTGAAATTGCTATATTGATTTCGTTAACCTATTTAAAATTTTTCCATTAATAAGCAACATTTTATATGTAATATTTGTACCAAAGTCTATATAAGTATTTGAATAATGTTTTAATAAATAATGCATTTAATTTTTTATACATTTATTTCATTTATTTTGTATAAAAATATATATTCAAGTGCATAAAAAATACCACAAGTGAAAGATATATATTGAGTATATATGAAAAAATACATTTTTTTTATTTATCTTAATCCGGCAGCTTTCAGTTCCATTAAAGCACTTTCCGTGATAATGCCATGAGATCGATTGTAGCTGTTAAAAGCCGTATACAAATTATTCTTCGTAGTTGGATAACGTTTTTTAGTTGTTAAGTCACTACTTGACTTCATATGTATTTTACAATCACAATTATTACCACGAAATCTGTCCCCACAATTAAATTCAATATTTTGTTTCGTCAATTTTGGTTCATGTTTAAAATTTGCTGTTGCATTAGAATTATTCGATTTACCAGCATTAATTTTCGGTTCAGAAGCTGATAAATATTTTTTCATTGTACTTTTAACATATTTTTCAGTCATTTGTAATTTTATGGTCGATTGATGTTTATTTACCGATTTTGTGTTAGTTTTTGATGTACGCGACATAATCTCATACAATTTATTTCTATATTCGTCAACCGATAAACGAACATCATCATTTAAGGGTATTGTTACTTGAGTTGTCATCACTAAATCGTGATCATGTTCATGAAATTTAATCACATAATCATGTTCTAGTGCCTCATTGGCAGTTAAACGTTTTTCAGGATTGAAAATTAATAGTTTATTAATTAAATCGATGCCATCTTGCGGGGCATCTTTTTTCAACATTGAGTTTAATGATACCTTATGAGTTGATGAAGCATTTATAATCATTGATGAACCAACTCCAGATGGACAAACTGAAATAATATCTAAAAAAATGTATTGTAATAAATTTTAGTGTATTTTTATGGAATTACACCTTCATGGGATGGTGTTGAAATAGTTGCCATTATTTTCTCCACTTGATTTACTGTTGAAGTTCCCGGAAATATTGGCTTACCGGCCAACATTTCCGCTAAAATACAACCTAAACTCCACATATCGATGCCCTTGGTATACCTAATTAAAGAAATTTCCGTTTAATAAAATGTTAAGTAGAAAACAGTTATTTATTTTAACCGTCTATTAGCTATTAAGATTTCTGGAGCTCGATACCATCTCGTAGCCACATAATCGGTTAAAGTTGGATCTCCATCGTTTGAAAATCCATTCACACATTGATTTAAAGTTCGTGCCAATCCAAAATCAGCTATTTTACATTTACATTGACTGTCTAATAAGACATTGCTCGGTTTTAAATCGCGATGTATAACGTTACCAGAATGAATGTAACGAATGGCTTTAAATAATTGATACATTATATAGCGTTTGTGGACTTCTTTAAGAATATTTCCTTTTTTAATAACGTTATGTAGGTCAGTTTCCATATATTCGAAGCCTAAGTAAATATCTCGATTGTTTGCGGCCCTGTAATTTAATTTTGTAGTTGGAAAATTTGATCTTACTGGAATATACCTGTGAATGCTATGCAATTTAACAATGTTGGGGTGTTTTTTAAACGATTGTAGGAACATTATTTCCCTGAATGTGCGTTGAGCGTCAGTTTTATTGCGAAATGCATCAAAAATTTTCTTTATTGCAACAACTTCTCTGGTTTTTCTATCAATTGCTTTCCATACAATTCCATACGCTCCTTTTCCTAAACGTTTTTGTATATCGAAACGTTTTATGATATGTTCATCAATTTCAGACATTTTGTCTTTTGGTTGAGCCATTTTGCCACTCTAGGTGTATTTTTAGTTTAAAAATATAAAAATTATTCACTCGGTTGTAAAAAACATTTTAAAAACGTTCCACAAAATGTATAATTATTTAAGATAATATAATATTAAATCAATATGATATTGTCATATTGACGTCGCATCTTTTTTTATAAATTTATAATAAATACGATTCACCTACTTTAAATTTGAATTTGTTGTGCCACTTACAAACTTAACTTTGGCAAAGGTTCTATGACTGTTGCACACACTAAGAATAAAGTTTAACTAATCTAAGGCTAACTAAAAAATTATCTATCTAACAGTCTGTGAAATAAGTTTGTTTGATCGGTCTAATATAAAAAATAGAATACAAATATAGGTTGATTATTTGTCACATTTTATAACAGTTCCCATGACAACTTCAATCAATTTTGTTATTGAACAATGGAGAGTGATTTGTTAACAGTGGAATATAATTTTTTTACTCTACAATCTTCATTATTTGTAGCTCGGTTGTCTTGGTCTTTGAAATAAAGAGGTAAATAATTAATAATAAATTCGTAAAGCAAAAAAATTTGAATTTTAACACCACTGGCGTCATCTAGAAATCATACTAAGAATTTTGTAGTCGTAAATAAGCGATTTCTATAACCTGACATTTGTTTGACATTCATTCCTTCCCTTGTCAAAATTGGAATATGCTAAAGTTCACAAACATATGAGTGTATGGTTTTTTTCTTTGTCTTTTACATTAAAATTTATCGTCTTATCCACCTTCTAAACATTTATGAACTGTCAGTTGGTGTTAAAAACATATGTAAGCAAGTAGTTTTCGTTTAATAGTTTCAATAAATGTTAAATCAGTATCGTAAATGTGAAAGTGGTAAGTACATGGAATATTTTCAATTACAACAATATTATATCACATACTTTAATTAAAAATCATTTTCAATCAAATCAAATAAAGAATATTTTGTACGTCCTTCAGAATATATATTTAAAAAAAAACTTTCATTTTTACATAAAGAAATTTTCCTAAATTTTTATACGTAAAAACAAGCATATTGACGTACACGAGAATATTATTGTAAACAGTTTCGTAATTATCCAAAATTATTAATAATTTAATCATGACTGTGCTCTTTTAGTAATGGGAACTGAAAATTATTCGGGATTTGGTTATTGTCCGTCCCAAGCAAAGAAATCGAAAACATCTACGAAACATCGAACGAACAATAATATACAACAAAATAATAATATTCAAATTGTTCGTAGCAACAATTATCCAGAATGGAACTGTTTACCTGCTGTTGTGTTGCATGAAATATATGATTTATTGACTGAGGAAGATAGAAAAAATGCATCGTGTGTTTGTAGACATTGGAGACAGATTATTTTTCATCCAAAGTATGTAATTTCTGTAATTACGTATTTATTAATGAACGGTTTATATGTTGATTAGAAAGCTTAATAATTGTTTCAATAATAGTGACACAATTATGTACAGACAGTACATTCTTTGCATTTTTAATACAGCAAACAAAGAACATTTTTTATAATAAATGCTAAACGTTTTCAGATGGTGGCAAGCGGTGACATTTAAAATAGAAGAAACAAATATAGATAAAGCCCGCTTCTATACAACAACATTTGGTAAAATCGTAACAAATGCAACAATTAAATTAAACTCATTATCGCAAGTATGTATGGAAGAATTTATAACATTATTGCAAATTTTAAGTGAAAACAACAATCTTAAGCAATTAATCATCGAACCATCACATTGCCGTTTCGAAATCCTACAAAAAAACATCGAAATTAGGTGACCAAATAAATTTAATTCAATATTTGTTGTATAAATTCCTAAATGGAATTTTATTTTTCTAGTGGAAGCAATGAAGTTCTCGATATAATCAATTTATTAAAGCCATCTTTATCGAAATTGAATAAATTCAGTATTGGCTGTGTGGAAGATTTATCAATAGCATTAAATGAAATATTAAAAAATTTAACACCAACAAAAATAACACATTTAGGATTGGCAACTGTACGTGATGATCTTAATTATTATCAATCAATATGTAATTTTGAGCCAGATTTTTTAATATCATTTAAACAATTGAAAATCTTAAGTATAGACTACGAACAATTGTATGATAAATTTTTAAATTATTTATCATTTGCAAAAGATTTAGAACGTTTAGTTGTACATTTACATGGTATTAGAAAAGATCATCCTGGTACAACGGAAGGTGCATGGATTGATTTCCGGCAACAGCATCCGAATTGTGAATTTCGTTTAAATGTTATACATGCATTTAATGATATCAAAAGTTTACATTCGACTGTATTAAGAAGAAAGATGCCATTAAGTCATTTGAAGGTGTTTTTCTGTGAAAGTGTAAGTGGAAACAGAAAATAATGGGCTAGTTGCACATTTTTTTTTTCATTTATTCTTTTAATGTAGACGATATTCATGATTCAGAAAATGTACTTACTTTTTTTCAACATGCAATAGTTTTTTTTTTTTTAAAAATGTAAAAACGCAATTTTGACATTTCAATTTTTCTCTTATTACGTTGTGACGTCAGTAAGTAAGAAACTTCCTTCGGACCGGAAATGACAGTTTTTGTTTATAACATAACCTCAATTGTAGTTTTCAACTTTGATACAATTAAAAAATAAGTTTTTATTTAAACTGTTACCTACAAAAATAGTGATAAAACGATGTTTTGTTCCATTTTATAACAACAAATTGCCGTTTCATTTGAAAAAATTGTAAGAAAATCTTGTTTCACTGCATATGTTTACGCCAGTCAGTAAAATCTTGACAGCGGTGTCATTTTCTAGTATTTCGCGCGATTATCACTGATTGGCTGTTGTAGTCGATGTTGATGGCGGTACGTTTGAAATGAATATGGTTTTTTAACTTTTAATAACAAATTAAGGAAAAAAGATAAAAATGTGAAAAAAATATTTTAAGGGTTTTTTAACACGGTCTATCGATTTCTGAAGTCAAATCTCAAATCCCTCGCTCATGCAACTACCCCAT
>SSSI01010077.1:0-11239 GCA_004796505.1 Oryzaephilus surinamensis
TGCATAGTAACCAAAACAATTAGTAAAAGTAAAAACTATGGGGTAAAGTAAACCGTTTACACTGGGGCTTTTAGAGACGTTTAAAATAATAACTAAACTTCAAAAAATAAGTGTTATGCATCCAAATGTTACTTTTAAACACATTTAATGCCCTATATGTATGTATATACGATAAATTAAAAATTTTTTGATTTTGCCATCTTTTAGTATTTTCTGTAATTTCAGTACTATAGAAAAAACATTATCGATTTTTTTGTCGATATTTACGATTGAGAATCGACAAAATAGCTAATAAACATAAAATTTTTTCGCTTTTAACATGTCTTGGTAATTCTTCTAGACCAGGAATGTTTATTTAACAATTAAAATTATGTAAGTATTATAATTCTGTTAGTAAACCTTTTACAATATTTAGAAAAAAAATTGAATTATCTCCAATCTGTCAGTACAATCATCAGAGGCTGCACACGCCAACGGCTCGTGTGCAAATACTACGCTTGTCGGCTCTCAAACTTTCACCTCCCAAACTCTACTGTAAATAACTACATATTACAAAACTTTGTACATAATTATATTCGAAAATGATAATAATGTTCTGATCGGCACCTCATATATGTATGTAGTAGAGTCGATAACATACTATTTTTTTTTGAAACGTTTGTAGTGATTTTATTTATTTTTCCTTTTAGAAAAACAGGGTAACAATGTAAAAAAGCTTTTTGGGGTCAATAAAATTTTTTACACAAATATACGCCAAAAACACATAAAAATTGAAAAATGAATTATTCTTTGTATATAAATTTCTAATTTAAAAAAATCTTAGATAAATTTCTCTATTCTGTGCATGATTTTATTACCTTTCGTTGTTTTAACAGAGATGTTGGTGTTGTGGAACGTACCCATTGTATATCTAAATAAATTGTTACGTTGCTTACGTTAAGAATGGAATAAGATAAATTTTACTGTTAAGAAATACTGTACAAGTGTTGTCAAAATAACTTAAGCGGAACACATTTATTTGAAATAACATGCCCCTCAAATTAAATTTTAGGACAATGTTGACTTTTCATACTGTAATGAAAAAGTAAAGAATAAAGTTTGTTTTCAAAAAAAAAACCATACACAATGAAATGAAATGTAATTGTTGTTTACTAGGAATATGAAATGGTAATTTAACTGTGTGTTCTTTTGTGGAGAAAAAAAATGATGTTTTTTTTATACCACTTTAGACGCTACATCAGCAATGAGTATTTGCCGACAATCTAAAAACTTCACGTATCGTAGGGAGTATTGATTTATTTATTTACATACATATTTTTCCCGTGAGTTGGTTTTCCCATGGGTGATATATGTGTTTCCCGATAAAAACCGTCTTCACGTGTTCCACTTATACTGCTTTCAGTTACTTTTACTCTTTGTACAAATTTTTTTCAACAAATACAATGATAAATTAATTTTCCAATCGAAATGTGCAATTGATAAAAGTAAACAATGAAAATATTGTGTTTTGTGCAGTTTGTGGAAACACTGAAGAAATTCCCTAACATGCAATAAACTGTGTTCGTTTACTATGTTTATGTGTAGACGAACTTCTATATTTGTTGTTGTTGTTTTTTATTGTGACTTTCGTCCGTGTATTATTCTGTTAACCAATTGATCTGATGTGATGATTTAGCAGATCAACTTGGACACTACACGATATCAAGATAGATATTTTACACAACAATCAAAGCAGTTTTTTTTTTCTCTTAAAGGTTGAAAAAGTAATATTTTTCAAGTTTCCGGTTATTCTTAAGTTACTCCCTAGACAATTTATTTTTAAGAAATATATGATTTGAAAAATTCCACCAACCGTGAATAGTAAAAATTGTCAAAACATTTACCACTACCATTAGGAAAAAATACCCGAAACAAATATAGACATAGTTATTTATAACTTGAAAAACGTATTCAAATGCATTTAAGGTGTGGGCCTTAAAATTAATGACTTTAAGTTAAACTATTTACAAGGCCAAATAAATTTTTCATGTCCTTTGAAAATTTATTAATGCACTTATTTAACTCATTACATAATTAACAGCAATATATAAAATAGTGTTTTCTAATTGAATTTTCATAAATATATAATATCTCGATATATAATATAGTGCTTTGTGCTTTTTATTGCCATTTGTTGTGCTAATGTTACTGAATTTTCCTTAACTGTAAAGAAATATAACGTTAAATTAAGGGATAATATTGATTCTTTACGAATAAAGTTGCTGCATTATGAAACAGGAAATGGTAATTTCAGTCGACTCGAGAGGCGACAACTTTAATAACGATATCATTATTAATATGGAATCCGCAATTCACGTTAAATTATTGGTATTGATGAAGTGGTAGTTTTAATGGTATACACTGCTTTTCAACCATTTTATTTAAATGCTTCTATTTTAATAAAAATAGATGCAAATTCATTTGAACATTATTATTACTTTTATCTTAAATGAATTCAATTCTAAAAATGAATTAATTTCGCACAGCTTTCAAATATAACGAATATATATTACATACAGGGAATTGTTTTTTGTTGGAAATTGGAAAAACCGGTAAACATACAAAATTTAAATTTTGGCTACCGAGGTAATCGGAGAATAAACTTCAAGTTACTTTAAGTTACACTTAAGTTAGACACCAACTTCCTTATTTTAAATCGCAATCCCCATTTTTTATTTGAAATTTGTGTTATACTTTCTAGTAAAGGTCACTTTACGTATAAATGCATATATTTTAGGATTTTCAGTTATAACCATTTTTGAATACTTAATTAAGGATTTTAGCCAAAAATTGTGAGTAAAAAGAGGTTACCTTAGCATCCTATATGTTCCTTGTTATTAAACAAAAAATAATAAAAATTTAGGTGTACACATAGTGATGGGTAAGGCTCAGGACGATAGTATACATTTTTCTAAAATAATATTCAGGGTGTTCAAAAATTTTGAAAATATAAACTTCTTCGTTTTTCTCAAAAATCATACGTTTTTTGCTACTAATTTAGTTTTATAAGTAAATTCTACATTAAATTCACTTTGAATTACCCCTTCACTTGTGAACACATGCTTTGAAACACCGTGTAGAGTTAAATTTGTTAATGAACATACATATTAGTGTAATTACTAATGTATGTGCACACAATTTATAACTAATTACTAATTAACAACAAATAGTCAATATTTCATTTTAATGTAGTAGATATGTTATTAAAGTTCTATTGAAATGATAGCACTATTTATTTATAATTTTTATATGTTTGTTTACTATATTATGCAACTATAAAGCATGCATTATTCTCTAATTATTACATAATATGTCAAATAGATATATGTATGTACTTTATTTAATCCATTAAATCCATTATCAATTGGTATTTCCTAGCGATAGTAAGATTATTGTATATGTCACAAACTGTTCAATTAGCAATATTAAATGGTAATGTACATTTACTGTACAATAATATATTATATATATGTAGGTGTATTGTCGGAGATGTCAATGTTAGCATAGCTTTTTGGTTTCAATTTGAGTACATTCAGGGAAATTCATCAAAATGTTGTATGTGTAAATAAGGAAATTCTCTATAGTAATTAAAATCAAAAGGCAAAGGAAAGGATTTTGTCCTGTATTATATACGTATATGTTATATGTATACATATATGTATATAAAATTACCGGTCTCATATACATGTAAATATAACATTTAAATTTATTTCTCACCCGTTGTTATATAACTGCCATAATACAATCAACTTGTCTAGAAATACGACCAGATTCTAGTAAATTTTCTCATCGTACAATTTCTCGTCAGTCTGTATTTGAACCAATTTATTATTATACACACCAGTAACATCATATCCCCTTGAACATACCTCTAATACTATGTACTAAGGCCCCTCAAATTGGGCTCCTGTAGCTTCTATTAATATATACGTCCAACAAAGAATAATACTAAAATGAGGCACACTTAGTGTAAAATATATAAAAATACAAAGCTTTAAATGATTTCCTGCAGTGGTTCCCCCTGAAGACTTTATCTCTTGTCACAAAACAAACATTTAATTACACTACATTCCCTTTATTTTCCGTTTTATCAAACACAAAATTAACATTTATAGTGAAAAAAAATTAAAGAATTTATACTTTAATTCATCCGCTTGATAAATAATTGAACAGGTGATGTAGCGGGTTTCTTTACAATCTTATTTAAGTGATGTTTTATGGAATATATAACATATATATATTGGATGCATACATGATAGAATTAAGGCAGCCAAACTGTTGTTTTCTGCAAGAATTTCTGTAATATTTACTCTTATAGTGCTTAACGGATTAAGTTCCAGATGTTGAACATTTTCTGTGCTTTTATCCAACCCTCTATACTAATATCAAGAACATGCTGATATATACTATTCTTGCTTTATATAAACTGAAATCTTCAATGCCTTTAATCTATTTAAAACTAAAACTGTATGTTCAAAGAAATTTTAAGATTCATCATTCCATAATACATTATGTAAGATATAGTATTTGTCCGTGTGTTGTAAGGACATTTCTAAAATTTGTCACAAATTACAACAGTATTATATATGTGGTGTCCTGGTGTCTAATTATTATCAAACTATCTTACACAATATACATTTATCTTGACGGATGGAATGTTCCAATTTCTAAGGTCTCATTTGTTCATGAAATTTTGCAAATTGAGGATAGTTTAAGAGTTATTACTGGTTAAAGCCGGTCTACTTTGTATAAAATATACCATGTTAAATTTTCGTAGATTTTTCGATCAAAATATACGTACACCATGTTTCTTTGGAAAATTACGGAAGCCCACAACAAATTTTAATTTTTCAATTATTGTTGCGATTGGTAACGCGAATATTTTGGTGTTGCAAGTATAATTTTATGAATGAGTTTGTTGAACTTGAAAAACAGTTGTTTTCGGCAATTGAACCTAAAAAGGGTAGCTATGAGTGGAAGTCACATAGAGGTGTTAATTATAATAAAAGAGAGTTAATAAAACATGAATAGAGTCATGTTGATAGAGCCAAATAATTGCCTATAATAAATTGTAGTGAAATCACAGCGATTGAGAGTTACGATGAAGTTATGATCTTACAATTGTGAGTTTCAGTCTCACAATGCATTCATTTCAGGTCCAATTATCTGCATAAAGCCTTTGAGACGTCGCTAGTCCTAAATGCAATCCAAAACCTCTTCCAGGTTGTTGTCGGAGGGCAACTCGCTAATATCCTTGATTTAAATCCAAGTTGAATATTATAGGTACCATTCTTCTTTTAACTTCTCTAAAATCACTTTTATTGTTTATACACGGCAACAGGTAAGCATCTTTTAATCGCTTTCCGTAAATCTATGCAAAATCTTCCTTTCTTTCTTCCAGTATCCTGTTCACTTTTTGGTTGATTATTTTCTGCATCATCGGATTCAGGGGTCGGTAACGTTGTTTGATTGATTCTGGATTCTGTAACCGGATCTGGTACTTCATATTCACGGATATCTTGTCAAACTTCGGCAACTCTTGTCGCAAGAATTCTTTTAATCGGTCAAGTTCATTGGTATCATGGCCGTTATTTCATGACTATTTTCTAAGCCTATTATTTGATTATTTTTGCTTCTGGAGTTACCGTTCGGCTAAGGCGGGCTAAGGTGATGCAATTTAATTGTTACTTTGAATGTCACGGAAAGTGTCTGGTTTCTTCCGGGCAAAACACCATGCGACAAGTCCACAACACATAAAAAATATTCGAAGAAGTTGGATTGAAAAAGATTGCTTTGTCTACTTCTGCGTCAGCGGCACTGGCCACTATGGCCACATTCTCTTTATCACCACACTCTGGACCCTTTGGACGAGTTCCGCTCCCGTATCACAACTCATAATTACAGACACGTGATATTACTCTTCGTCATTGACATTGTAAATACAAAATTTTAGCTCCTTTACTGTGAACTGCCTATATTCCGGAAGTATTGAATCAAATATAATGAAAATACATCACTCCAGGTACGCTTTCTATTTCTCATAACCCTTATCCTCAACAATGCCGATTCCTTGAACACATCCAGTAATGCCCGCAGCAAATTGTCTCTGTGTATTCCCAACTACGTCGTAATCGCTTCCAGACTTTCTAGAAATACGACTGGTTCTGTTGCGATCTTAAATTTCACGTTATACTGACCTAATTTGGGCATAGCACGGTGATATGTTGGCGCAGGTATATACTATTTCTACGTGCTTTGTTGGCTACGCAATTGTAGTGGTGCGGATTGTGGTCGCACTTATAAGGGTAGCATGTTGGTATACTGTGGCTGGAGGATATATTGACAACTTGTAAGTCGGTTGGAGGCTGATTCACTATTACTTAACATTGGGGGTAGTTTACATAGTGACCGTAACTGTTACGGGGGTCTCTACCGGTAGATGGTAACTCTTGGATCGTTTGTGTGCATCGTCTTCTCACCTTTTTGACAGTACGGACAGTACCCATTAATACTGTGCTGCACTCGGTGCTGCATGAGTAACTCCTCCAAGTGGCGTTTAAATCCAACTTGCACGGATTAACTATTTTGGTGATTTGCCTGTGACTTTCCATTTGTCTGTTGGTTCCATGTGTTGTTCCATTTGGCCATTGTGTCGTGTTTGATATTTAGAACTTAATATTAAAAACAAAAAAAAACAAACCAAAACGGAAACGGGAAAATCCAAAATCAAATCTGAAACACATGCTTACTCAATAATCACGTATTATCAAGACTACGGTATTACTGGGCGAACAAGCGCTGCTCAAAAAAAAGGAGCAGCCGTTGGTTTTGATTATAATAGATACTTCACCAAGGTCAAACGCGCATGTCATTCTTATCGGGATGCGTGATTAGCGTAAATAATATACCCTAGTAGTGAGTTAGACTGATTAATTAATTTTTAAATGCAATTAATTACGCAGTGCTGGATTATAAAATTAATAATTATTTTAATAAAATAAAGTGATTCCGTCAGAATACTTATTATTTAATTTATAAGTTTTCATGTAGACTGAAAACACTGAAACTGAATAGTACACATATAATAAAAATTAAAAAATATTTGAATAGTAAACAGAAGATACATTACATTATAATATGTAATTAAATTAATTAATAAAATATATCACAGTAGACAGTATATATGAAATTAGGAATTCCTTTTCATTAAAGATAATAAATGTCAGTTAAATTAAGTAATCTGTCATATAAGAGGGTTGTATAATAGTTAGTAGGGTGCAAATGAAATTTACGTATTTTTTTAACCAAAGATAACATTGGGTTTTATATATAAATGTGTGTATTTTTTTATGTCAAAGAGAAATACCCAGATAATAGTGTATATATTCGTGTCAATTGGGGTTGTAAATGAGAAGGTATGATTGAAGCGTGAGTGTTTTGACACATTTGAGGAATTAGAGTCGACCACTAGTAGAAGAGGGTTAATGGTAGGCTCTTATTTATTGCCTACATGGCCTATGTAATCGGCCTACTCTGACAGTCTTATTAGTTTTTCCACACGATTCTTCGCACTAGAGCGACAAAAATAATCTAAATTGTTTGCAAGTTGCACCGTTGACAAATGAATTTAGTCGACAGCGTCTCTGTGGGCATGATTAATGCGTATAGCTCGTTTTCTATAAAATGAAGAGTAATTTAATTGGAATGCGCGTTACTCCACTAGATGGTATCTTAACACCCTCTTAACTAAGTGTAGAATTTAGACAATTTAGAGCACGTGTCTTTATATAACCCATTTTTAAATCTACCAGATTTATTTTTTTTTATTATAGAAGCATACCAAATTAATTTTTTATAATAATATCTTTTGTTTTCTAATTCTTATTCAGTTATTATATAATCTTAAAGGAAAATTCACTTTCACGCAGTTAATAATTATCCCATTACACTATATTCGTTCATTGTCCTTCGTTTTAAATCGTTTTTATTTTATTTTCATCTTAAGAATAAAGATGAAGAAATTAAAATGAAAATAAAAGTTACAGGAATTTAATTGTCGCTTATTCTTTTAGCATTGCATATATTTAGTGCAGCCATTCTTTATAGCGGATAGAAATATTTTACAAAAAAAGAAAAATCTCTAATTGAGAATATTTGAATTTCAATTTCCATTCATTATTTTACTTTAGACTTGATTAAAATTAGTTTTTCACAAATGGTACAAATTTTTTCGGTATATTTTTATAACAAAATTTTGCCTCTGCTGTGGTAGGTTGTGCTTCTGGTTTTAAGTTTTTATACAATATTACAGTACTGCTATAATTATTTTAAATTATGAACACATGATCTAAGTACGTAATTAATTAATATGTACATATCTTATAATATGTCTGAATAATTTAATTACGGATATATGTATATATCTAATGATTCTAATATTAGTGTTAATTATGTATTCAATTTGTAAACATGCTTTTGTAATGTGATGTAATGTAATATACACATACCTACGTACACATATGTATGTATGTATATTCAACAACTCAACAACATCCTACATTAATAACAATTAAAACATAAGTCATCACCTGTCTAAACAAAAGTCTTCAGATCTTATCATGAACTGATTATTTTGTATTATAGTATTAATATTATAATTATTTGAAAGTACATACTCGTACTTCTACATGGTCAGATACTCATATAGCATAACACATATGTACTTGTATATGTATATTGCCGGGATCATGAATCGTGCACTCAGGTATAAATTTAGTAAGAACTTGTCCTTATTAAACAGAGAGCTTTTGTATAAATGTTAATTTCAATACGTTAAATTCTATAACCACATTAGTTTTACTTTTATATTCATATGGAGCTATAAATTATTAACAATTATGTAATATCTTTCCATTTGATGTAATAAATTCATGATATAGTGATATAGTACATTTATTAGGTCAGGAAATTGCCGTGGATGTATAAACTAACCTAAGTAAATAAAGTATCTCCTTATTTCAATAGCGTTATACTAAATAACGATGCGAGTGCCTTGGTTACAAAATTTGTATTGTGCTTTGAAATTGTTATCAATACTTAATTTAAAAACTCCCTAATATTGAGAAACAGGCACTCTCACATATACCATAAATTACTTATTAAGATCAAAGTACACACAAAAAAACATTTTACTTAAGAGTGCACGATACATGATCCCGACAGTATACAAATACATAGAGTTTGTCAAACGAGAGATTATAGATGTGGAAAGGACAAGTCATATGGTATCTCGTAATATGCAATTAGGCAATTACATATTAACCTATAAAGAAATAAATTTTTGTCTAACGAGATAGGTATTATACTCTATTCAGATACGGAAGAAAAATCGTCCATCTTGAATTAAGTCTTTTTTCAAAACAATTCAGTAATTGTATACATTTGCTCCACCTTTTAACCTTGCTTTCGACCAATAAAATTTAAAAAATTAAATCACGTGAAAGCTAACCAATCAACACATTTTTCTTCCGTACCTGAATAGACCTTAGATAATATACAAACATACAGCGGCAACAAGCTAAGAAAAACCAGAGTCTATATGCGTACTCGTTATTTTTGTAGAGGGAGAAGCCATGGATAACCCGGTGATTTTAAAAAACTCAGTGGCATGACTTCAAATATGTATGGGTAAGTATTCTATAAGCAAATGCATTACGCTATTTCGTTACCTATTTTATCCTCAACTTGTTACGCACATGGTACCTAACGTTGTGAGTGCGAATTTAATAATGTAACATGACGAAGTACGAACATCATTCGGACGATGCGCCAGCCTGGTTTTTATATGTATGTATATTTATATGTACTTACATGTAAGCATTCAATTAATATCGAAAGATTTTTGTTTATTAAACGTGTTCTTATTACTAGTATTTTCAGCATAAAGTTAAATTTATGCATATGTATTTTATTTAAAATTATATTTTCCAGGAAAAGCATACACCAATATCTTACTTTATTACCCTCTGCAAAAATTTCAACAGGATTCAGTACACCAACATCATTGGCTACAAAATAGATATACCCCTACTGGTCACCCATACTATAATATCAAACTATGCTGAGTGCTCATAATTTATTTAGACAGATTAAGATATTTTTCGATACTGGACTTATATTCATATGTAATATGTATATCAAGTGAAAATTTTTTAAAAAAAAAACTGAAACATTATTATACAATCAAAAAATAAAATTGAATTTGTTGTTCATATGTATTATGTATTAATAAAATCATTTTAAATACAATAAACTACGTACATATTAGTCATATTACATAGTACATAATACATATTAAAACAAGTAAACACTAAAAGCAATTAATAGTCCAGATACTCAAGTGACCACTTAGCTAATCTCCAGAGGGTTCTAAGAAATTCACCTGATGCCGGTGTTTGACTAATTGGCGCCTAAAAGTTGCAAGGATTACATTTCTGATGAGTTGGTCAGCTTTAAAAAAAGTCAAAAATCGTTTCTATTAATTTTATAAAAATTTAAACTTTTCTAAACTTTATCCGTCGACAGAATTCGAGATCTAAAGGCCCCTACACACGAACTATTTTGCGTTAAAACATCCTCGTACATACAAACTCGTGGGCTGCTTGTTCATCCACACGTACATAAAAAATTTCAGTATTTTTCGAGATGTTGGACCAAATAATAGACTTAGCAATAGCGACAGTGGCGTGCGCTTATGCACTAAAAATAAAAAATATCTATATTTTTGTAGATATCCATAAATTCCCGCAGGAATTCACGTGATATGGTTCTAGCGTCAGTCATTTTAGCTACTGAAAATAACACTAACAGAAAATAAAGCCAAATTAAAAATTTTCGTAAATGGAATATTCACCTAAGCTGCGCTACTGATGAACGTCGTACAAATTTCATCCACACGTTCGAACATGCTTGCGCGATAATGTCTGTACATACAAGCAAAATTTCTAGCAGCGACAGACATTTTGTGCGTCGCGCAAAATGTTCGTCACTCCTAAAAATTTCCATCCACAGCACGAACAATTTTGTATGTACGAGGATGTATGTACGAGGATGTCTTAACGCAAAATCGTTCGTGTGTAGGGGCCTTAAGAGCAAAATTCTTTAAAGACTTTTTAATAAATATACGAGTAGACGATTTTTT
>SSSI01010078.1:0-16461 GCA_004796505.1 Oryzaephilus surinamensis
AAAGTTTTACTTAAATATTTTTGGAAATATTAGAGATATGCCTGCTAATATACTGTTTAAAAAATCTTATTTAATAGGAAATTTAATAAGGAAACTTTTGTGTCTCTTGAAATTTTTCGTTTAAATGAGTCGTTTTTGAGAAAAATGCGAAAAACTTAACACGTGTCGTCAATAAATCGAATTTCAAAAAACTGGTAATTTATTTTGTCGATTTATTGATGACATGTGTTAAGTTTTTCGCATTTTTTTTAAAATGACTCATTTAAACAAAACATTTCAAGAGACACAAAAGTTTCCTTATTAAATTTCCTATTAAATAAGATTTTTTAAACAGTATATTAACATGCAAAATAAAAAGTTCCCGGGGTGTGATTCCACCCCCACCAATAAAAAATATAGTTGGGGGCGGCCGTTTTCGTTCAAATGTGGTACAAATGTGTGCCTTAATAAATAAAACTCTTCTGTAAAATTTCATTTTAATATCACTAATATTTTCTGAAATATTTAATTAAAACCTTATTTTTTCATAAAACTTTAACACCCTGTATCTCAAAAACGAAGAGGTGTTGGACAAGATTTTATAGGACTTTTTTTCTTAAAATGTACTCAGGAATAACCCCTTAAAATATGTCTACGTTATTCTGGAACACCCTGTATAAAGAAATTACAACAATTGAGGTCGAGTTTAGAATAAAAGATATATAAAGTTCAGATTTAAGGGAAAACTTTTATTTGACATTGAAAAATAGTTGTTTATAGCAAAAATGGATACATCAGTTTTACATATTAGATTATAATCAGTTTGCGATAGTAAAATTTTCGGATAATTTATTAAAATTAACAAGCATATTTACCACATAATTGTAACGAGCACTATATTGGATTATCAATCATTTTTGCTAAACTGATTTCCATAATTGGTTGACATGTTCAAATTAATTACAATATAAAGCATGCAACATTAATACATCTTTTTTTTTAAATAAATTCTAATCTAATATCAGTACAAAGCTTAGAATAATATAGAAAGCGATTAAAAATAATTTAAACCCATACATACGTATATATACAACATGTGGGCTTAATATGCAATTTTTGAAAACTGTTCATTTTTAATAACGACATATAATTTTGCTTTATAATACCAGAAAAGTGTGTGCAGTTTTAAATGAAAATAGCGGGCAGCTGCAGTCTATTTGTTCGTTAAAATTAAGTACCATTATACAAATATATATTTTATCATTATCATATCTTGATACAATATCCGACTAAAGTTTACCCATGGCATAATGTACGTAATTTTCGTTAGGAAAATCGTTTTTGAATGGCAAAAATGTTAATTTTTATTAGACTATACATTATTATACGGCATGTATAGAAGTATAAAGAATAGTAATGACTGTAACATAATGGAAAGCAATTTTCTTGTTGCTTATACAATGGGGTTGTATAGTTAATTATATGTATATTTTATCTTTCATCTATATTTGATATTTGGATAAATGAATTTCAGTTTCTTTTCTAATTAATATTCGATTTTCGTATAAAATCGACTGTTTTATACAATGAATTCCAACTATAGAAAATCCAGCCCCGATTTATATAAAATTCCTCATTATTTTTAAATAGCAACACTGTACTACTTATAAACCAAAGTATTATAAAAATAATAAATACATATTAAAATTAGTTATAATGCGACTGTCATCAAGTTTTGGACAATTTCCAAAAAATGTTACATACACGGAATTTTTTTTTCAATATGCCCTACCTTTCTTATTAATTTGTCTACTAAATAAATCATTTCTTTTCTTGTATTGTAAAGTGTGTGTGTTCAATGTCTTTGTACAACAAAATATAATGTGTACAACTATTCGTGTAAAAGTCTATTAATAAATTATATTTGTGAGTTTTTCATTGTAGCTAATATTTCATTTTTAAGTTACTCAGGAAAACAGAAAACACGTGTTTTTGGTGTAATAAACGGATTTTATTTGCATTATATGGAAAGAATGTGTAATAAAATTTTATTCACAAATTAGAATTTTTCTCATGTTGATGTACATACATATTCTAGATATATAAACTGTAATACATAAATAAATAAACTAATAGTTAAAGTGAATGTGACAAATTCTTATTAAATGTCAAGCCCATCTTTTGAAAAATCTGAATAATTCAGTTTAATTAAATGCATTTAAGAAAACACCCACAAGCTATAGAGCAAAAATTACAAAATATTATAATCGCAATAATATTTTATCATTTAATTTTATATACATACATTAAATTTCATTAATAAAATTTGTTAATAGTATTTTAATTTCATAGTTTAATGCATTTACTAAGTTTTTGCACGCATTTACTTTACGTAATGAATATGTATAAATAAATTACGAAACTATTACTCAGGTATTGACTTTCTGGTATTTACAATGACCGTCAATAATATTAATAATAATAAATTGAAGCATCTATAATTTTTTTTAGCTATAGATAAAACAATTGTAGGTGTGACTAACGTTTATAATTCGATGAGACATTATTATTAGTAATACGATATATGTATAGAAATGGAAATGTATACTAAGAAATGGTTGTATTGTTTAAATAAAATTACTTTTGTTGAAATTTATAAAATATATATTGTAAAATTACTGCTTAGATTAAATGAACTAATTCATCTACACAAAGCATCTTTGCTATACTATGCACATCGCTATATAGAAACAATAAAAAATGAAAACCACCAAAATTCCTCAAATTGTTATAAACTACACAATCTTAAGATGTTTAAGGAACGCATCGTGAATATTATAAAGGAGTTAGTAAATAATTGTGTATATACTCGTAATATGCGAGAAATCTTTGTACAAATTAGTTAAGAAATGTTTCAATTTGTAAAATTTTCTTATCACATACATAATATTCTTTATTTTACAGGTCCGGAAGGCTGCAACCTTTTTATATACCATTTACCGCAGGAATTCACTGATACGGACCTAGCATCAACATTCCTGCCATTTGGACCTGTGATTTCGGCAAAGGTGTTTATAGACAAACAAACGAATTTATCGAAATGTTTCGGTTTTGTGTCGTTTGATAATGCATCATCTGCCCAAACGGCGATTGCAGCCATGAATGGCTTTCAAATAGGAACGAAAAGGCTGAAAGTGCAGCTGAAAAGGGCCAAAGAAGCATCTAAACCCTATTAGCCAAAGAGACATGCCAGTAATAAATGTAAATTTTAAAAACAATTTAACAAAAAAAAAACAAACAAAATTACCGTACCCGTACATAAAATTTATATTATTAAAATTAAAAAAAAAAAAAACAGCACAACGTCAGTGCAGTCCCATTCTCAGGATCTAGCTGCTATTTTTACGAACTGTGAAATATTTTTACTAGTTAACTACGGCCGTAACGCCGTTTGTATAAATTAAAAAAAAATACAAAAAAAAATAATTAAAAAAAACCATTGACGAGGATGTTTGGTGAAAAGTGTTTATGTTTTGGTTATTTTTTTATGATGTCATAATTGTTTTTGGTTTGATAGATTCTATATTTTTTTTTCTTTGTATTTTTGTGTGTGGCGTATGCCATTTAGACATCCTCTGTTTATTATTGTTTTCTTTTTTTTTTTATTTAGTTGGAGTCTACATTTATAATTGTATTTACCTTTAATTTATAAACTACATTCGAGCATGTATTTCATGAATTGTACCTTTTATTTTCATTGTTATTAAACCAAAGTTATTAGACCAAAACACTTGGCTGTTTGTGTTTAATATTTTACAGGGTCCCGCTTCAAAATCAAACAGAATTCCTTTTTTTAATAACAAAACTAAGTACTTATATATAAAATCAAAGAAGACATAAAGCATCTGGTGTTTTGCTTCATTTCAAAATTGGAAGCAATTTAATATGAATTTTCCTTTATGTGTTTAACTAGTAGAAATGTTTTTAATACGGTGTATAAAATTTGTGATTTATAGGCCCATAGTAGACGTTGTCTCTGAGGTACAATAAAATGCAATAGGAAAAACGAGTCCACGATTAAATTACCCAGACTAAATTCTGTTTGATTTAGAGGCCACTCTAGTTACTTGTAGCAACTTACTTGCAAGTGTTTCTAGTGCTCTATATTATTATATAGTGCTGTTAAATCACACACATATACATTGTACTACCACCCAGTGTTCTACCAAAACTACTGTGTTTTCTGCCGCGGTCCAGCAGTGACTCGTCGCGTGTGGCTTCTGTCTGTGTCTACTAATGTAAATGTCTTCATCTACAGTAAGTCGAACTGATCTACTAACACATCATTCCCCGATAACCCAGCTAATCCCCAAACAGCTAACATTTATACTTGAGAACTCTTTTGAATAATTTAGATAACAATTTTTTTTTATTTTCAAAATGAAGGGACTGTAAAAGCACTTGAAAATAATAGCAAAATGGAATGTTTGGAGCGTGTTAAACAATTGTCCGGTTTTCTCCTACAAATCAGATATAGTTTACGGAAAAGCAAAGAATTTCACTTTCTCATAAACGACATAAATCTTTTAGTTTAATACGAAGCCAAAATAAAGTTTGCAGTTTCGTTTCTTGTTCGGCTAGTGGTGTAATTGCATTTAGGAAGTGATTCAGTAAAATGAGATCAGTTCTTTTTCCGTAAAACTGGTAATTGGTTCACATCTTAAAGCTGCCAACTTTTTCTACTGCTTTTTTTCCGTTGTTTTGTTGTTCCCTTCGCTGTTCGTTCTGACATGCTTTTGTAAGCGCGATTGTGTTATGTGTGAACGAAGAAATGTGTGTGTGTGTGTGTGCGTGGAACTTGAATAACAGCGATGAAATGAATAAGAGGGCAAGAATTGTACGAAATGCGCCACCCCCGTAAACAATACATTTAGTCCTTTGCTTCCTATTGTTCATTAGTCCACAAAATAGACCATAAATAACGACATTCACGTTTTCGCATACATCAACCCATTATTACAACAATGGACACCTGAATAGCCATCCAGTTATATTGCACAGTTTCATGTTGCTCCTTTATTGCAACCATTGCTTTAAATGTACAGTTGTGGGCATGTAAATCCGCCATTCAGGTGTAAATCTAGAAAGGACGTGGCCCTAACTGAATATTGAAAAGTAGGGACTTACAAGGTACTATAAATTACTATACAAAAAATTCAGTAAAGTCGATATTTAACTACACATTTTACCTGAGTGGCGGATTTACGTGCCCACAACTGTACAACGTATATAAGTTGTAAGTAACATTTTTGCTTGCTTTGAGGGTGCCATCAAGAATAACTCTGACGGGTATTAAACAAACGGAAAATAACACTCTTCATCGGTTTTATTGTTGTTTTTTGGCACATTTGGAAGCCGGATTGTTTTTATATCCGTACGATTGTTTTCAATCGATGTAAAATTTCGTGCTACAGCTCCAAGTATTTTATTTTGTTATTAATTTAGTACCTAACACTACTAAATAACGTACAAAATAACTTTCTGTACATTTTTATTAACAAACACCCACTAATATACATTTTTAGTTAAATTTTCTGATATTTTTCAAAATTACCGAAATACGTTCGTATTGTTTCTTACAATCAAACTGTGTCTACATTATTATAGAAGACACAGTAGAAAATTTATTTTCTTTTCACATGCAATCAAATGTAATAAATATTATCGTTCAGTTGAATTAAGATATAATTCTATTGTACATTTCTTTCGGTGACATTTTAATTAATGTCCGCCTGTTTCTTTAAGTTTTCGTCTAAAGTCAAATGGAATGTATATTGAAATGATATTATTGTACAGTTGTGGGCATCTCAATCCGCCACTCAGGTAAAATGTGTATTGAAATATCGACTTTATTGAATTTTGAGAGTGTGGCCTTTAAGTCCCTACTTCGCAATATTCAATAAGGATTACGTCCTTTCTAGATTTATACCTGAGTGGCGGATTGACCTGCCCACAACTGTACATGATAAATGCATATCATAATGTGTATGTAAAGTAAAACGTCTTGAATTCAATGACATTATTGCAGTTTACATAATTGCATGTCTCCAGCTTGCTCATCAATTGTTTCACTTTGTGAAATGCTATATGCAAACGAACAATGTGACAGACTATACAACTCGTACCGGGAATTTACTTTACCTTTTAGTGTGTCTTCGTTCACACTTAATGCAAACACACACACATACTATAAATAACACATTTTGTACAATATTTACCTTGAATTTAATGATAAAAACGTTTCAAGAATAATCGGGAACATTTTTATCGGAAAGTATTGTAAATAACAATACGAGCGTATTATATTTAAAAAGTTAAATGTATTTTTAAAATTAAGCTGTAGCTTCTTTTATTTAATGTATTTTTCCTAGGTGTTGATGACAGATGAAATGGGGTGGCATTAAAAACAGTTTGTCGAAGACAAGTCCATGGACGCAAAAACGTGATTTAAATGAAATGAGAGCAAAGTCTGAATTGGTAGTACAAATTTTGTTATTTTTTATTTAATAAATAAAAAGGATGTGTGTATTTTTATTGTTAATAAAGTTTCTAAAAAAATACTAGCGTGTTCATTTCTGGTCCTGGAAAACTCCAAATTAGTGCTTGCAGGATTATATTTTTTTTACAAAATGGAAACGTAATATTACTATTTACAATTTCAAGTAGAGATTATACTAGACAATGTGAGTTTCAAACATACGTGAATATTAAAATAGTTCACTGTTGGTTAATCGCCTTTTTCGTAATTTTTATTATCAGAATGTACATGTTAAAAAACTGAAATGACTATTGAAATGTCCTTTAATTATTTAGTTTTCCAATTATAGTGCACAATGCTAAAAACTATGTTATATTTCATAAAAAACGTCCAGTTAAAGATAAACGAATACACACAGTAAATTGTCTACTTTTACATTATTGTGTATTACTAAATTAAATTGTTATGTACTTGAAAAGTTTCGTAACTAGTTCTTTCCATCTACACAAATATACATAATACATACAATGTAAATAAATTTTGTTTAAACGTACTTAAAATAATACGTTTTGCGTATTTGTGACTAACATTAATCTATTTTTACCGTTTTACTTTTGGGCTAATTAACCAGAGTATAATGGAGTTTCAATTTTCTAATAGCTATTCTAGTCCAACACAAATATTTTTAAAAACTACCTAGTGATTTCATAATTAGAACGAATGAGACAATATTTTTAAAAAAAGAGGTATAAAAACATAATTGTTTAACGCATTTATTATTGTCCTTCAAGTTGAACTTTATAATAGGGCTACAGTTTACCATAAATTTTAATTTTAAAATTTTTTGTACGAATAGAAAACAAACAACAATCTTTTAATAAATTGTTTGTAAAACAAAATATAATTAATATAATACGAAATAAGGAATACGTATAATCAATTTAGTTAAATGGAAACGGCTGCATTTTATATGAAACTTTTCATTTTGTTGATCTTTTAAGTCACGCCACTTGTAGTGGAAATACTTGTAATTTTTCTACAATATGCATTTGTTTTGATAATAAGAATAAGTACTGTACATAGCTACATTAGAATAAAGACGCAATGTAAGCACCTTCACATTAATGATATTCTGAATTTGTTTTAACAGCCGCTTATATTGCACAGTTACCATTTATTTCTTAGAGGGCAACATACATTATGTAACAGGACCTTCTGTCTTGTCTGCATAATCGTAAAACAACTCCACTACGTGTGTATATTTCAGTTTCAGAAAGATGACTGACACACAGAAGGCGGACGTAATTTTTTTCATTCTTGTTAAAGCTGCTGCTTTTTCCTCTTCTGTGTATGTTGTCGCCTTCTGCATATACTCCCCTAAGCCCTAAATTTATACACACACATACATGTTGTCGTCTTTTCATCTATGCATGTTTATGTTTATATATTCGTGTACTTAGTGCTTTATACTAGATAGTTGGGTTTTGTTGAATTGCCTTATTCAACATATATATGTATACACAACTATTATAATACAACATCCCGAGACAAAACGTGAAACAAATGCATTTATCACCGTGTATATATCCAGGAAAAGGTCAACACAGGAAGTTCTTTTAAATTCAAAATAGTTTCGCTTTGAATAATTCGGTACGGTTTATGTGACATTTTAGTACGATTCCAAATCGATAACAAATGGAATTATTCATTTTACCTTCAGTGTAGTCTAGTTGAGACCACATTAAGCTGATTTATAAGCAGTTGACAGTATTGGCTTGATTTACATACCTACATGTAGGTATTGTCTCAAATAAAACACAATAATATATTTGAGAAAATAAATCCGAGTTAAAGCTTCTGTTTGTTTTGAAGAAACATATTAATGGTTTTTGTTTCAACAGAATGTGAAAGGTCAAAAATTCAAAATGCACTTTGATATAAGGAAAATTATACGCAAATATACAAGTTTATATCAACATCAGCATTTCATCCCCGATAGCAAATTACGCTGTAATGAATAATCTGAGCGAAATATGTTGTATTGACAAAAAATTTTTTTTTGATACCAACTAATTACTTTCTCAATACTGCATGTTATATATTTGCTAACGAATATGTACAAACACTAATTTTACCGATACACACAAAGTACATAATTAATAATAAAAAAAATTATTGTACAAACAATTCAATGGAAATGATGATTAAAGCATAAATTACGAGTTTTGGATTTCACTTTGTAATACGACTTTTTCTCTGTAAATAAAAACAATATTACTTTAATCTACTGATTGTACACATTAAAATAGATATAGATGAAATCTGTTTTTATTCGTTTTGAATATTATGTAGTTTTGAAAAATATACAATTTTGTACCTACATAATTTTCGAAACTATAGAGGCGCCTTTAACCGAAATGAATAATAAAGTCCTGAATGGCTCCTCATAGAATCCGACGTTTTGAATAAATATAAAACTACCGAAAAATATGTAAAGTTGTTTTATTTTTCTGAAAGCTAAAACATTTTTCTAACACCTAGAAACTATATAAAAAATTGGTCGTAATGAAGTGAAAAGAGACGACTTAAAATCATATATAAATAGAAACACTTGAGCATTGAGTCGATTTTGAATAAATTGTAACAAACAGATGAATTTGTATCGTATAACAAGTACATACATCCTGCATGCTACAACTTAGTAAAGATAGATTGTAAACGAGCAAAAGGCATGTTGGTACGTGATTTTGCTGGTTTTAATCTATTCCGAAGCGCGTTTCACCATTTCCAGTATGGTGTCTCATTACAATGTAAAACGTTCATTATCACATTAAACTATTTGCATTTAAAGTATACAATTTTTACAAAGTTTGATAAACGACCGTCGCCGCTTCATGTAAATAATTCCAAACACATTGTTATGCTAAATAAATCACACCTTCTCCAACCAGTGACCCCAATTTCAACGTGGATATTTCCGCTACAAACCACGTTCCGAACATATAAAAACTGGGCGATTTTTCCGTTTGATTGACTGGCATTAAATTTGAATGTAGAAAAAGCGCTCGCCGTTTTGCGATTAAGATATTGCGTTCGAAACTGTCCAGCAAATCACGAAGGATGTGCACAACAATAGTTTCGACTAAAATGAATATAAAGGATATTTTAAAGTATTGTTGACATCAGAAAATATTGTTTTCACCTCCGACATCCACTTAGTATTCAGTATGGTTATTGTTTATGCAACAAGAAATGTGAGCCAAAAAGGAAGTCGGAAATTTTTATTAATATTACTGATTGTGTTCGTTCGAAATGTATTCAATTTTATTTAAAATGCATATACGTAAACGATAAAAATGATAAATAAATTCAACAAAAACTATTAAATCTTCGATAGTACAAATGAAATGTTTTATTTTATCATATATATACTGATTACAATTGGGCAATAAATTTTGTTTATTTGGTGGGTGTATGTGGGAACAATCACCAATATTAGACACCTAAACACGTGCAAAATTCAAATACGAATTTAAATGATTAATAGATGAATGTTCGCTTTTTACGATTAAATATTAAGAGCTGTTGCACGATTGTGTGTGGAAATAAATTCGTTAAATTATGCAAAGAGTTGTTAATTATTTACTTAAATTTACGTTTAATTTCAAGGATACTTTTCCTGTCAGCCAATTTGGATGGAATTTAAAACGATTTGGGCCAGTTCAAGTAAATTTGGCTATCCGCAAATAATTTGTCAATTACCTAATGACGGTAATAAATAAGCGCCCCATCTCGTAGACAGGACATTTTAAATTTAGCTGCACAATTTTCGGGAAATTGTGAAAAAGACAAAGAAAAATTGCACTAATATCGACACTTGAATTTATTTCAACTATATAAATTTAAATACAAATTATGTTGTAAAATATAACAACAAATCAAAAAATGCAACAGTGCAGAAAATTATGACTAGAAATCAGTAAATTTTTTCAATTATTCACTTTGTGTATCGATTATAGGTTTCAAATAATTTCTATATTGACATTGCTATTTATTATTCGTTACGTAAATGTTTTTGCAAGGTTAAAATCAAATACCCGTAATAATAAAAGTTGGTGTTTTCATTTTTTATTATTTTTTTTTTGCAACAAAATGCATACTGTTTTCGAAGATTAATTCCATTTTAGTTGCGTCTGCATTAATACAGAATGCTTACACCATATTTTCTAATACAACAATGTGACAAATAAGAGTCAGCACAGTGTTTAATAAAAAAAAATGCATTCAAGTTGTTTGAAGTGAATGCAAAATTCCTATCAATTCAATATAATGGTCACAATTCATAAAAAAATAAATTAAAAACAATGTCGTATTATTATATAAAAATCGGTGTAGATTTTTCATGGTATGTATTTGCAATTAATTCGCAATTACGAAAGTTTGCAATTAATATTGGCTTTAAATTTAATGGTCTACTGTTTTTAATTCGAATATATAAAAGGAATTTGTGTGCACAAAATAAAGTTTAATTGAGTGGCTGGGCATCAGGTGTAAATAAAACTCATAATAAGATACATTCTACTCCAAATGTAATAATAATTTGATACATTAAATAAGTAATTAAGAGAAACTCGCAGAAATAACTCCCCACACATCGAAACAGTCATTACAAGCCCTAATTATACTAAAATTTCATTATACGTTCGGTAAATCTCTTTAAGTGTCCTTCAATTTAAATTAAACATTTCTGCTCAAATTACGTACTTAGATTTGTTAATTGGGAAAAATGCGAATTTATCGTGTCACAAACGGTCTTTGTTGCAAAATGCCGTTACAAATGCAACCTGAATATTTTGATACATTGCAATTATTTTATTCTGTGTAATCCATTGTAATTGAGTCACGATTTTGATAAGAAAACTTCTGAATTAAGAATAATCATCTTTTGTCAGAAGGCTTATTCTTTTCCATAATGTGTTTAAAAGCGCCTCACTCTTCCCCATTTCTCCAAAATGTGTACAAGAAATTTCTTATAATACGTAAGCATGAAAACATCCCTAAACAATAGGCTCCATGAAAATAACAAGAATCAGGAGCGTAAACAAACATGTATACACTTGATTCTATTATACGGAGCTGCCATAATGATTGGTTGGAGAATTTTAAAGTTTTATTAGTGGTTTGGCTTTGATTCAAACAAGATGCAAATATTATACATATTCGGCATAAGACTGAATCAAGGGCGAAACTGATGAAAGGAAGAATAAATTCTTTCAAGACCCTTTCATATTGATTACACTTTAATTGGTAACGAGATTTAATTTATTATATAAATTAATAATGAATAAAATTGTTGAATTCTTTATGCCGTTCGTGTACACTCGATGATTTTCTATAATACTTTTTTAATGCTGCCATATTGGAAAATTGCTTTCCATATATATAGAAATAATATTCGTACCTCATTGTAGTTCCCAGTTTTATATCTATTGCCTTTCCGTTTATTAGGATGGGATTTAAAGGAATTTAAAAAATGATATCAAGACCTTTCCAGAGAAATCAATAAAGTTGTAATTTTCTTTCAACATGTTATTTTATTATAAACCGTGTATTTATTTGATGTTTAGTTAACAGTGAAATGTACAATAATTCGATATAATTTATCATATATTGAACGACAATAATAACGTAGAAGACAAGAGGATAGTCGGAAAATATGTCCAATATTTTTCCGGTTAGTATTATTATCCGTTCTATCGTTGCAAAATGTTCTCTTCAGTCTATGTATAGTAAATTGATGATAAAATAAAAATTTTGCCATATACATATACCCCGTTCAACTTGCACAAAATCGGCTTGAATTATTAAGCCATTTCGGTAAAATATATTCGCTAATCTAACATCGATTATGATTGATAGTCCTATAAATAATCAAAAATAGCGAACGGTCTGTGCACATTGACACAATTGTTATATAAGGCTTAAAACCCATATTGGTTCATTCTTTAATCGTCTCTCTTCTCGTACACTAATAAAATCCTGCTTCACTAACTCAGATACTTCCAGAATATACAGGGCGTTCAATTGAAGCTTACCTCTAAATTATTTCAAAAACTCTAAGAGACAGAATCCGCTGCAAGCTTAAATTGGATCACCCTGTATATCGTATGTGTATAGTTTGAGAATGTAATATTACAACACAAAATCGATGTTCTCTTTACAATTTCATTTATTATTGATTTTTAATACGTATAATAAAAAGCGAATCAACAAACCTGCACATCGTAAACTAGCCATAAAGTGGAATGAGAACATTTTTTATACAAATGCGTAATTGACAAGTGTATACCGAATAAAGAACTCTTGTAAATCCTCCATAGACTTAAAAAAATATTAAATAATTTCCAAATAACTCTTTTTGTCAAAAAAATCAAAAGTTACGAAGCTGTTAAAATACATTATGGAAGATAGAGCGCATCATTTGGGACTTCTGCGTTGCTTCTTTGAAATAAACCTAAATATATAATCCCATTTTTTATTATTTTCATAAAATTACATATATACGCAGAACAACCAAGTTTTACATGAGAATTTCAAATAGCGCCATTCGCCCACAGTTTTAATATTCATCGCCAATGTTGTTGTACATAAAATAATTGTTATTATTACAGTTCATCGGGCAAAATGCAATTAATAACTGATACACATACATATAATATACAAAATAAACACCACTTTCCCTGTTCCCTCATTTAAATAATCATATGCCATTAATAATGTAAGCCATATAAGAGAATATATCGTATTTAGTCGGCAGATAGCCTTTATGTATAATCATTTATACAACTATTGAACTACATATTATACATATACGTACATACAAATATAAACTGAAAATGTGTACAGACTTTCTGTTTACTTCGTATGTATTCATGATGTACTTATTGGTCATGAACACTTTGAAAACGTATAAGTACACATTTATATTCCTGTCGGGTAATAAACTGTGTGGTTAACTTTCTAATGGTAGATGAAATTTCAAGTGTTTGCAGGAAGAATGTTTTGTTCCATGTTTGCTAACATTTATAACCGTCTAAATATTAAATAAACGTTGTAGTGCATTACCCAACTGTAAATTAGCAGAAAAATGTAAATAAAATCCAACAAAAATGAACTCTGAACTAACAGGCTGTATTTAGAAAAACTATTTACATTTTACGCTCAATTTTCAATTATTCAAATTTGAAATTTTGAATTTTGTTCGCAGCCGTGTTAAGAGATGTCGTTCAACAGAATGTTTGGGAATTTTTATTTTCTAGCGTTGTAGTTCTGCATAATCTAAGTTGTACAGGTTATGTTCGTTTGTCAAAATATAAAATAAATGAAAAATTACAATTAATTTAATTAGTATTTGTAAATAATGTGAAATTGTACAATAGAGAAATCCACTGCGATGTATTTTTTAATCTAATTATGTTAGCATTACATCAAGATGTTATCAATATCGTGCAGGCAAAGTTCCTGTCTGCCGAACTAGTTAAATGTGTATCCTTTTTTATTAGTTTACGATAATTATCTACGAGGAAAATGTGTTTGCGATAAAAAATGTTATATTTACTTAATACTAGATGTAACAGATACATTTGAATGTACGTTTGGCAGAAAATGAGTGGAACGACGAAAACAGAATACTAGCATTAGTTGAATATAAAAAAACGTTCGCTTTATTTGTATTATTATCGGATAAACCGAAACCCGCATGTATATCGGACTTATCAATTGAAACTGTAGTACCTATAGACGAGAACTTCTCGTGTGGTATTCAATTACTTCAGCATTCGTAACATTATTGATAAAATGTGACATATTTCAGAAACTGAACGAATTGCCAGTAATCAGAATCAACTCGTATTTGTGATCAGTTTTAAGAAGAAAATACTACAATTTAAAATTGAAATTGGTGTGGAGAGTTCAAATTTTGCGTCAGAAGTTATACGGTCGAAAGAAAGTAAGCCACACTAATACATAATTGAATTAGAAATACAACTTAATTATTGTTTCTAGTTTCTTCAAGCAATAATCCGGAATTTACATGGCTAGATAAATATATTGGTACAATGAATCAGACAAATAAAGGGTTCGATTCATTGGAACAGGTATGAGTAACATCATTAATTCGAAATTACGTTAATGCATATGAATTTTTCGCCAGTCATCCGATATTCCAATAACGAAGCAGAGAATTCAAGGCCAAACATGTTATAATCGTGATTCTATGCTGCGTTATCAACTGAAATTAAAAGAACCGGAATACACGCAAAAGCAGGAGTTCACGTAAATTGTATAAATTTGTTTATTTAGGATATTTATGCAATTCTTACAGTATTTTCGTGGGTACGTGGAACGTTAACGGCCAACCGCCCTCGGTGTCTTTACGATCGTGGCTCAGTTGCGATGAACAGCCGCCAGATGTGTACGCAGTCGGGTTCCAAGAAATCGACCTCAGCAAAGAAGCATTCCTTTTCAACGATACACAACGTGAGGCCGAATGGCAGTAAGAATTATAAAATATTAATATCGATATCGACGTTTCTAAATAATATTTTAAGGAAATTCGTGTTCGACGGACTGCATCCGAACGCAAAATATCGATTAGTTGGAGTTGCAAGACTTGTTGGCATGATGCTAGTGGTGGCCGTACACAACAATCACTTCCACCATGTGAAGAACGTCTCCATGGACACTGTCGGAACGGGTCTTCTCGGGAAAATGGTAATATTGCAGATTTTACATGTAAAACTCTGTATGTATGTAATTGAAACACCTTCAGGGTAATAAAGGTGGAGTGGCTGTACGTTTGGAACTACATAATACGTTATTATGTTTCGTTAATTCGCATTTAGCAGCTCATGTTGAAGAATTTGAACGACGCAATCAAGATTATAAAGATATTAATGCAAGAATGAATTTTAAACGAAATCCACAAGCTATCAAAGATCACGAGTAAAAGAATTCTATTTAATAAATTAATTCTAGAACAGTTTGTTTTTTTAGTCAAATTTATTGGCTGGGTGATTTGAATTATCGTGTCACTGATTTAACGAACACTCAAGTGAAAACGCTGTTGGCTCGCAAAGAAATGAACACTTTGCTCAAAGCTGATCAATTGAACCAGCAAAAAGAAAGGGGAAACGTTTTGTTGGTAAGCTATTTCTATTTTAAAAATGAATACATTATACTTTAACAAGTACACGATAAGATAATTGTTGAATAAATTCGTTCGTTACAAGGAAAACGTTTTTAAGTAGACAATAGCTACCGTGTAAGGACGATTATTGTATGAGTCATACATGATTGGTTAAATTCACATACCTATATAATATATACCGACAAAGCGACATGTCCGACCAGGTTAAAAAGTGCGTTCGCCATTTTTATGCCCTTAGTGTATTTTTTAGTGAATTTCATATCTTGCAATTGGCATAGTAAAGTGCGCGAAATTCAAAATATGATTATTTATTGAATATTACAGCATAAATTGTGACAATTTATTTATGTCACTGACAATTTACATATGTCAATTGTCACAATTTAAATTCCAATTAAAATTCTAGTTTTCCAATTCAATTTGTTAAAGACATACGTTTACGTACTATATTTATCAAATATTTAATCGTCGCCGAAAACGCGCTAAAAAATGGATTCGCCATTTTTACGCCCTTAGTGTGTTTTTTAGTGAATTTCACATCTTGCAATTGGCATATAAAGTGCGTGAAATTCAAATTATGATTATTTATTGAATATTACAGCATAAATTATGTCAATTTATTTATGTCACTGACAATTTATGTCAAATGTCACAATTTAGTTATAAATTTAGTTACAACCGCTAAATCAGACTTGCGTATTAAAATTCTAGCTTTCCAATTCAGTTTGTTAAAGAC